>VMDR010001188.1:0-141737 GCA_007922815.1 Macrotus californicus
TTTCTTTCTTTCTTTCATTGCTTATGCTATTGTAGTTTTCCCACTTTTTCCCCTTTCACCATGCTCCACCAAGCCTGTCCCTCACTTGCATATTCAGCCCTCTTGCCATTGTCCATGTCCACGAGTCCTTTGTACATGTTGTTTGACTAATCCCTTCGCTTTCTTTCAATCAGCCCCGACCTCTGACCTCCCTCCCTACAGGTGTGAGTGTATTACATGATTCTATGCCTTTGGTTCTATTTTGCTCATGAGTTTATTTTGTTCATTAGATTCCTCTTCTAAGTGAGATCATGTGGTATTATTTATCTTTGTATGCTGTTGTACAGGAGCTGGCAGAAAAAAGGAAAATAATACAAACAATGAAACTCAAACAAGCAAACCCCCTCCCCAACAACAAGAGCAATTTCAGAAGATGGGGGCGTAGGTAAACGCAGCTCGCCTCCTCGCATAACCACAGCAAAAATTACACCTGGACTGCAAAACAAGTATCACCCAGAACTGTCAGAAATCGAGCTGTATGGAAGTCCAACAACCAAAGAATTAAAGAAGTCACATTCATCCAGGTGGGAAAGAGGGGCAGAGAAGCGGAGACATGCATTAGGCAGTCCCCGCACCCACATATGGTGGATAAAAATCAGAAGGGATACCTCAGGAGTGAGGGATGCCAATCCCACCCCAGACTACCCAGCCCAGGGTTCCAGTGCCAGGAAGATAAGTCCCCATAACTTCTGGCTGTAAAAACCAGTGGGGGTTGCAGTGGTGGAAGAAACTGCAGGATTCTCAGGAGTCTCCTCTTAGAGGGCCTGCAACGAACTTAGGACTTATGCAGACTCACTCCCTCTGGGCTTCAGCACTGGGGCAGCAGCTGGAAGGGTACCAGTGGCATACAGGGAAAATTGAAGCATCGGACATCAGAGCAAGTGCCAAGAAACAGCTTCCTCCTGGACAAAACTCCAGAGGCCAGGCAGCAGCACTGTCCCCTTTCTGAGCCCTTCCTCACACACAGCCACAGAGCAGCGACACCATATCAGAGACTCCATCAACCTGGTTCCCACAGGTTGCCCCAACATGGCAACTACCTAAGGCTCTGCCCGATCCAACTTACCCTTGTGCTTTTCTACAGTAGTCCACAGTACTAACAGAATCAGAACTGCTCTAGTACACAGACACAAACACAGGGAGGCTGCCAAAATGAGGAGACAAAGAAATACGGCCCAAATAAAAGAACAGAACAAAACTCCAGAAAAAGAACTAAACAAAATGAAGATAAGCAATCTAGCAGATGCAGAGTTCAAAACACTGGTTATTGAGATGCTCAAGGAACTCATTGCATACTTCAAGAGCATAAAAAAGACCCAGGGAGCAACAAAGCTTTCACTAAATGAAACAGAGAAAAATTTATAGGGAACCAAGAGTGGAGGGGATGAAACCAAGAATCAAATCAATTATTTGGAATATAAGGAAAGAAAAAACATTCAATCAGGACAGCAAGAAGAAAAAGAATCCAAAAAACAAGGATAGGCTAAGGAGCCTCTGGGACAACTTCAAATGTACCAATGTAACAAGGGGCAGCCAAGGGAGGGCCCCAAATGGGAATTTGTAATGGGGTCCAGAACTCAGGGTGTCCAGGAAATATTAGAAAAAATATATATATATATATATTTATATGTATATATAAATATATATATGATGTCCTCACCCTCACAAGTCTGAGCTGGGGGATGGGATGCATGGAACAGGGCCATTGAGAGCTGTTTTGAAGAGCAACAGTTTTGCAAATAATCTCTAGAATGGTCATTTAACATATCTATAACCTTTAACTGGTTTCATAGATATATTAAATAGCTGTGACCAAGCTTTGAGCCAGGGGGATGGGGGTGACTTCAACCCATGATGTGACTGGGAGGCAACTCCCCCTGGTTACAGCACCTGCGTGAGAGCTTGGAGATGATTGGCTCCACATCATGGGGCCACACCACAGGGCCACGCCTGCCCGAGATTACTATGGCAGCCCAGTAAAGCTGGAAGAATACAGGAATGCTGGCAGGTGAAATGGATTGTGGGAAGAGTCAGAAATGGTGCTGCAGAGAAAGAGTGGCACTGGGATTTAAACCCAGGTGCGGCAGCCACGCTGGGGTCTTTTGGGATCACGTGGCTTTGAGGAAAATGGGACCATGCAGCTTTAGGGTGTCCCTTTTTGCCACATGGCTTAGGAAGCAGGAGAGACTTTGCCTGGAAGAAAAGGGGAGAAAGGATTCTTGCTGGTGGGCCACGAGAAGGTGCCACATGGGTTTGGATTAACTGGAGATCGCAGCGGCAACACAGCTGATGGTGCTGGAACCGAGGGGCTGCCTGAACCACAGACTTCTACTTCTTTTCCTGAGATACGGTACCCGGGACTGGGCAGAGGGAGAAGGAAGGACTGTGCACATTTGAGGGTGTTCTAAAGGACTTTAGTATTTTTAATGAAGACATTAAGTCATTACTCGAAGTCTGTATAACTTTTTGAATAAATAATTCCTTTCCTTTCACCAATCTCTGGCATTGAGAGACGTCTTTCTCTGGTGGCAGGCAAAGCAAACCTAATACAGGGGGTGGAGGGAGGGAGGGTGCCCAGAGCACAAGGGTGGGTCCATTCAGTAATAGCATATCATTCCCCCCCCAACTTCCCCGCCCACTGTCTGTTCTGTAACACCAACATTTAAATCATAAGGGTGCCAAAAGGGGAAGAGAAAAAGCAAGAAACTGAAAACTTAGTTGAAGAAACACTGAAAGAAAACTTCCCTAATTTGGTGAAGGAAATAGACATACAAGTCCAGAAATCACAGATAGTCCCAAACAAGATGGAACCAAAGAGGACCACACCAAGACACATCACAATTAAAATGTCAAAGGTTAAAGATAAAGAAAGAGCCCTGGCTGGTGTAGCTCAGTGGCTGAACACTGGCCTGTGAACCGAAAGGTTGCTGGTTCAATTCCCAATCAGGGCATATACCTGGGTTGTGGACCAAGTCCCCAGGTGGGGGCATGTAAAAGGCAACCAACTGATGTATCTCTCACATATTGATGTTTTTCTCCCGCTCTTTCTCCCTCCCTTCCCCTCTCTAAAAGTAAATAAATAAAATCTGTTTTAAAAAAGATAAAGAGAGAATTTTAAAAGCAGCAAGAGAAAGTAGAGAGTTATCTACAAAGGAGTTCCCGTAAGACTCAGATGATTTCCCAAAAGAAACTTTGCAGGCTAGAAGGAACTGTATTCAAGAAGAAGTATTCAAAGTGACGAAAATCAAGGACTTACAACCTAGATGACTCTATCCAGCAAAGCTATCATTTAGAATGCAAGGGCAGATAAACTGCTTCCCAGCAAGGTAAAGCTAAAGGACTTCATCATCACCAAGCCATTATTACATGAAATGTTAAATGGACTCTTGTAATAAAAAGATCAAAACTGTGAACATTAAAACAGCAACAAATTCACAACTATCAGTATATGAATCTAAAAAACAAACCAAGCAAACAAGCAGAACAGAAACAGAGTCATAGATATAGAGATCATTTGGAAGGTTATATCAGTTGGGAGGGGAAAGGGGAAGAATGGGGGAAAAGGTCCAGGGATTAAGAAGTACAAATTAGCAGGTACAGAATAGACAGGGGGAAGGTTAAGAATGGTATAGGAAATGGAGAAGCCAAAGAACTTACATGCACGACCCATGGACGTGAACTAATGGGGGAGAGGGGGGATTGCCAGAGGGAACGTAGGTGCTGAGCGGAGGGGGGCAAAGTGGGAAAATGGGACAACTGTAATAGTATAATCAATAAAATGTATTTTAAAAGGAGTGATGTCAATGACAAAAGACCAGAGAAAAATGGAAGTGAAAAGAGAAAAAAGAAGTATTAGGGAGAAGGAAAAAGAAAAGAAAGAGAACAAGAGAAAACGAAAGGGCGGCAAAGTGACTATGGGAGGAGAAAGGGGAAGAACTAATATGAATAACGAACTGAAAGAAGAAAACAGGAAATGGGACAAATAAAGAGAAAGAATAACAAAAATAAGAAAAGGAAAAAGGAACATCTTGCGACCCCTACTCCATTCGATGGTACAAGTAAATAGGAGATATGAAGGAAAAAATAGAGCAACAGAAATAAAAGGAAAAGAAAAATAGACAAAAATAATAAAAAGGCTCTGAAAAAGAAAAAATTATGAAAATAATGAGAAAGAGCAAAGCGGAGTTCGTCTCAGCAGAGTTTAGAGCTTGCCTGCTGGGTTCTCCCTTTGGATACGGCTCTGACGGTGCCAGGCTGGTGCAAGCCCATGTCAGGTGCTGACCATGTCTTGCTCTCAGCAGCTGGTGTGAAGCTACAGGTGATCCACAGTTTGTGCTTGGATTCCTCCGGGCTTGGGCCAAGCTGGTTTTTATCAGCACTGGGTCCGGGGTATGTCAGCAAATGCCCCAAGTTACCATAGGACTCACCTCTGCCTGTCTCTGCCTGCCAGCCGACTGCCAGTTTTAGATGAGTCACGGACCCGACTGTTTCTGAGAGGACTTTTCAGAATGGGATGGAGGGGACTTCTGAAACTCCTGGGGCAGGTGCCTTTCAGGCTTCAGGGAAGATGGTGGATCTGTTCCCCTGCCTCCAAGGCACTAGTCTGAGTGTGTCCCGGATGTGTACTCGGCAGGGTGGGGCCCCTAATAGGCTAATGGGTGGAGTCTCCAGAGCCCAGATTTGGGGTCTTCTGGAGACTGGAGGGTGTTCCCATGGCTCTCCTGTGAGGAGGAAGCGCCAGTCTGTTTCCCAGGAAAGCGTTTAGCGTGGCTGCACCCTACAGCCAGCCTGTCTCCGACTCTCCGAGTCTGCCTATGTTGCTGTCTTCTCATCAGAGGTTAAAATGCAGGATGGGAAAAAAGAAAGAAGAAACGTAAAGAAACAGACAAAACACAGAAGTCAACAAAAAAAAGGAAAAAAAGATGCAGGGTGGGGCAAGCAGGATTCCAGAGGTTGGGGGAAGTGGTACCCCACAGAGGAAGGTAATTAATTACTTTTCCTCTGGGAGGGGCTTGCTCTTCTCCAGAAAGAAGGCTGCTGCACAGTCTGTGTATCCCAGCACACAAAACCCCATGGCCGCTCCCCCAAGGCATTCCCAAATCTTCCACTCCAGACTCAACTCACATGACTCCAGTCTGTGCTGCCCTCCCTTTGCTTGTACCCAAGATGAGTGACTGTGAACACAAAACCTGTGCTTTGGCCCCTTTAAGAATTAAGAAAGAAAAAGAAAAAAAAATAGTGGTTTTGTCTCCAGGGGATCTCGTGTCTCCCCAGCAGTGACAAACCCCGTGGCTTTTCACCACTGGGTGCTACGTGGTCTGCGGATCCAGCACTGGAGCTCTGTGCTTGGGAGCTCGGTTTGTGTTCCCTGCTTCTCTCCTTTCAAGGGGAAGCTCCCACAGCTGCGCCACCTAGGCCTGCCTCCCTTGTGAACAGTCCAGCCCCTTTAACGACCTTACCCCTCTTACAGGTCATGGTGTTCTTGCCTGCCCCAATTCCTTGGTTAAACGTCTCTTTTTTGGGTAGTCTTTGGTTTATTTCGAGTGTCTAGTCCTCTCTTTAGTGTCATTTCCACTTTGGTTCTGGGAGAAGGTGTGCAATATACCCTCCTACTCAGTCACCATCTGGCGACCCCTACCCCATTCAAAGGAGGCTCTGTTCTTGCATTCCAGTTCTCTATCCCCTGAGCTTAAGGGAAATTCTTGGGGTTTTCTGGAAGCATAATTGGGGGAAAAAATGAAGAGAAGGAGGCAGAATCAGTGAGGCAGGCAGTATTGAGTCGGGAGACCTCTGGCTGACCCCTGCATTAGACTGCACCACATTTGGCTGTAGGGCATGTGCAGTCACCACAACTCATGCTGCCAGGAGATCAAAGGTTATCCTCCACCCTCTGAGACATGGTGAGTGTATCACCCTCCAGGTGCATCTGTGTTTGTTTATGGAGTCTCAGAACTGAGGACCAAAAAAGATTTAAGAAGGCATCTAGTTCCACCTTCAACTTGATGCTTGAATCTCTTCAACATTCCCGTCACGTCACCAAACGGCCTCTGCTTGTCTATATCTAGTACCAGGGACCCCATTCTGATCAAAGCAGCGCGTTCCATGGATGAGCAACCCAAACTGTCAGAGTTCTTCCGTGTCTCCCTTTGCGTCATTTCTACCATTCTGCCTCAGTGCTCCCCTCTGAGAATCACAGAATAAATGTACTCCTTCTCCCCCAAGAAAGGCCTTTAGATAGTTACAGCCAGTGGCCCGTACTGGACAGGAAAGCACTCTGGTTCCTTTGTTTCTCATCAGACCTGATTTAAAGCTCCCCTCCCCCTCCCAATAACATCAGTGTTTGTTGGACAAGCTAGAGTTTTTCCACATGCTTTTTCAAAATGTGTGTCTAGAAGTAGATCCAGAACTCCTGGAGTAGCCTGACTGGCTCAGAAGGGACGGGATCGCTACCCCTTTCTCTTTCCAAGGCCCATACTTCGATTCCAGCAGCCTAAGCTCTCATTCACTATTTTTAGGAACTCCACCACATTTCTAATTCATATTTTGCATCCTGTTGAGTAAAACCTTCATTTTCATGCCCACTGCTGTGTCATAAGCGCATTAGTTTAAATGTACACTGTATTCAAATATGTCCCATTGCTTTATATTTGTTTGGACAATCATATGGTTCTATTTCAGTACTAAACACAAAAGAATCTCAAGTTCTCTTCCTGAGGTTCAGGGGAACACAGACACTGCCAGACCTACAGGGAGGGGGCGGAATATGGCCTGAGAATGGATCTGAATAGCCAGCACAGACTGTGAAACATTTATTTTCCAGTAGCCTGGGTGGCCACAAGTCAAATTTACACGCAGCGGGGCAGAATATCAGGGGGAAATAACAATAGTGAAAAGAGCAGAAAAATCAGCGCCTTGCAAACCGATTCAAATCCCAGTCCCACCACTTCCCACTTGGAACCTTGGGCAAATTGCCTCCACTTCTGGAGCATCTGTAGTTGGGGAAACAATATTCCAGTGTTTTGCCTTAAACAGCTGTCCTTTAGCGAAAGCGCTTTTCTAACTTGAAGTGCTGAAATAGATCTTGATTATTAAGGGGTATGACATTCCTAACACTTGAGTGCCTTCATAGGATCCCTCTCTAGCCTCACATGCCTGTCTCTCCTACCCAGCCACGGAAAGCTGCCCCAGCTGTACTCTAGGCCAAATCCAGGCCAGAGCACAGGTGCCCGGGCCCCCTGCCCGTTTCTAAGCAGTGGAAGGACCGGAGTTCTAATTCCATCTTTACCTTTTAACTGAATTACCCAGGGACCTAACCAGACATCAGTTTCCTCATCCATATAACGCGGATAAACACAGATAAGTGTGTGTGCGGACAGAAAGTGAGAGAGGGGAGCGCGTGCGCGAGCTCTGTAAACCACAAGGAACAATAGTCATTAGCTATCTAGAGCGGAGATGGTGAAAACCGACCCCGAGATCCTGAAACAGGTCCCTCCATGCAGTCCAGCGGTCGCACAAGCAAAGGCAGGTAGACAGGACCGGAGGAGGTCCCCCCCGTAGCCGGCGTGCGGGGAATGCTGGTCCGCGCGACTGGATTGGGTAGAGGCCTGGGGGAGGCGGGGCTTCCGGCGGCCTCCGCTGCAGTTGCCAAGGGAGACGGCCATAGGGAGGCGGAAGGAGCGGGCGAATACTCTGTGCCTTGCAGGCACAGGAGCTATGGCGGCCGTGGCGGTGTCTGAACCTGGGTGTCGGAGTTGGTTCTTGTGTCCCGAGGTGCCGTCCGCCACCTTCTTCACCGCGCTGCTCTCTTTACTTGTGTCCGGGCCCCGTCTGTTCCTGCTGCAACCGCCCCTGCCACCCTCCGGTCTCTCGTTAGGGTCCGATTGCCTGCGCAACTGGCAAGGTGAGCAGGGCAAGGCCGGGCCCCGGTGTCAGCCCTTTTCCTCCGATCTCTCCGGGCTCTGGGCTTCGGCCTCCCAGCACCCGCGCCATCGGGCCTTACCTCCTGCTACTTCGTACGCATCATTACTTTGTCTCCCCCGAGGGCCAGCCCCGTATTCCACGTCTTTGTCTTTCCATAGCCCCATCTTCGTCATCACTGTAACCTTTCCCTAACCTAATTTGTTCCCTTCCCTGTCGCCACCGGACTGTTGAAGGCCCCTCTATACATTCCCTAGCAAACAGGTTTCTTTCACCCATGCTTGCTCTCCGAGGAGAAGGATTTTTCCTTCTCCCCCTCTCTTGTCATATAGACAGTTACGTCTACTTTAGGGCTTAACTCCCACTGAAATTTTTTTCCCCTCGCCTTCATCAAGACATGAGATGTTTATCTGTGGCTATCCCTGTAAGCGGACTGGACACTTAAGGTTTAGAATTTCTTCTGCTTCTTCGTTTATATCTCAGTCCTGACCCTGATTTCCAGCTCATGAGGAAAGGGGCATCTTAAATGTTTGGGAGAGGTGTTTGTTTTCTTTAGGGGAGGGAAATTTGCAGTACAATTAAGTATAAACATGTGCTCCTAAAATTCCTTTTTTTTTCTGGGGAGGAAAATGGGGAATTTATATGACTCTTGCTGTTTTGCAAAACATGCGCACATACATTAAACTCATTTAATCCTTGAGATCCCATGAGGTAGGCTTTATTATTGCCCATTATTTAGATGGGACAGAGGCTTAATGCAGAGAATCACAGAGCTATAAAGTCATACAGTTGAGAAGGAACCCAGACTTTTCCTTTTATTGTGTGATGTTTTGGACCTGGAGCTTTGGGGTTTATAATCCTCAAATCATGTAGAGCTGCGTCTAGAATCATCACAGTTGTACTGGGAATTTTAATTTTGGAAGTATTCAACAAATAATGAAGTACTCTTCAGATAAGGAAGACCGTTTCATAGAGATGGCATGGCTGAGAATCATAGCCTACCTCCCTGCCCAGATCTAAAGCTCCTCCACCCACCAGGGGAGGCAGAGCATGTCAGGACAGATGGCAAAATGTCAGCCTAAACCGAGCTCCCCCTTTTTCCTGAATTTACAGCTTCTCTGAGTGGGGGGGTTGTGGGCATACGAGTGTTAGACACATAAACGACCTTTAAAGGTCTCAAGGATAACCCTGTTACTTCACAGTGAGGAAACTGAAGCTAGAGGGCCTGTGGCTTGGCTAAGCTCAGCTGGCCAGTACATGAGAGAGCCGAGACTTTACTCCAAGTCTTTAGGCTCCCAAGTCCAGTGTTTCTGCCCCTGCTCCTGGTCCCCTCCTTCAGTTTACCATCTTGGCCTCCAAGGACGTAAAAAGTACATGAGAGATGCCTGCTTGTAGAAAAATCAAAGTGAGATTCTTTGCTGCCTTACTGTACGTAAAGTATTCTACCTGTAGGACTGGGTAAGCGCTTTCAGGGAAGACTTCTGAGTTTTATATCTATATGATTAGTGATAATTTATATATTTTCATAACTAGATTTAGTGATAATCTTCATAGGTGCAAAATAATTTATGGTCCCTTTTTTCTTCCTCTGAACAGCCACTATGGAAGGAGAGGTCAGGATTACAGCCGAGGAGACTGGCACACAGAGTGTTAAGGGGCACCCACTCAATCCACCCTGAAGCTGTTACAATTAATTAACCCTCAAACTGCCTGGTGAGATAGGTCAGTATTAAAACCTTAAAAAGGGGCATAAAGCACAAATTACAAATTTGAAGGCCATCCCATGCTAAAAAGTGTTCTTTTTTTTTTTTCCCACGTGGAAATCAGTCACTGATAAGACTTACTCCAGGTGTGGGAAAGAGCAGGGATTAGATATTCATGCCTTTCCTTTGAATTGTGGGTTCTTCATTGTTGCTTCCCACTGCTTATGTTGGCTTCTGGCTGATTTTCACTAGCTCTCAGTACTACGTTATGGGGCTACTCAGGGTTGTAACCTGTCCTTCCCACCTTGGAGCAACCCACTGGCAGGCCTCTAACCCACCTCCTCTGCAGTTTACAGGCTGGTGACCTACATCTTTGTCTATGAGAATCCAGTCTCCCTGCTCTGCGGTGCTATCATCATCTGGCGCTTTGCTGGCAATTTTGAGAGAACTGTGGGCACCGTCCGCCACTGCTTCTTCACCGTGATCTTCGCCCTGATCTCCGCTATCATCTTCCTGTCATTTGAGGCTGTGTCGTCACTGTCAAAGCTGGGGGAAGTGGAAGATGCCAGAGGTTTCACCCCAGTGGCATTTGCCATGCTGGGAGTCAGCGCTGTCCGCTCTCGGATGAGGAGGGCCCTGGTGTTTGGTGTGGTGGTGCCCTCAATGCTGGTGCCATGGCTCCTGCTATGCGCCTCCTGGCTCATTCCCCAGACCTCTTTTCTCAGTAATGTCTGTGGACTTGGAGTTGGGCTAGCATGTATCCTTTCTAGAAGGGAATTGTAGAATGACATCCCAAAGGGTGAGCCATGTTACAGGATCTGGGCAGGGGTCATGTAGAGAGACCCATGGGCTCAGGTGTAGGTAATACGGGTTCTGGCTTCAGCTTTGAAAACCATGTGGCCTTGGGTGGGTCGCTTCCCTTTCATAGACCAGAATTTCCTCATCTGGAAAATATCAACATAGCTATCTCTTCATGCCAGCTTAGTATTACCTGTTAGTAAAATATTCTGATTGGATTTTTGTTCCTTGTCAACTAAAGTGTAAATGTACATTTAACTAATTATGTTAAGAGTTTTCACTGAAAGAATCTCACCATGAAGTGGAGAAGCTCCGTGAAGAAAATAGGAAACATAGGTAGGTTTGTTTATTTTAGTTTTTGTTTGGTTTACTCTTTTAGGAAAAAAACCTTTTTTAAGTGATAGGTTTTTACTCTATGAGTGGTTAAAAACTTAGGGTAAACCTTATATACCTTATATAAATATTCTGGCACTTAGTGGGAAAAATCTAAAATACAAAGTAGATTACTTGTTTTAAACATCAGAAGTGTAAGTGTTGTGTTAGACAGGTGCATTCCTAAAATCTCTTTTATTTGTGATTCGATTCGATAGTAGGGTAGGTAGTGTATAAATAAATGCACATTGATAATGTAGCTGTAATTTTTAAATTTTAATTTAATTTTTATTGATTTTAAACCTTCCTAGTGAAAATTTAACCCTAAATATTCCCCTGTAAGCACTACTTTAGTTATATCCCACAATTGTTCATATGTTGCATTATCCTCACTCAGTTAAAAGTATTTTCTAATTTTCCCTGGGATTTCTTCTTTGACCCAGGGGTTATTTATGAGTGAGTTGTTTAATTTCTGAGTATTCAGTGATTTTCCAGATTTCTTTTTGCTACTGATTTCTAATTTTATTTCATAAAGTAGAGAACATCCTTTGTATTATCACAGTCCTTTTAAATAAGTTCTGGTCCAGCATTGGGTACATCTCGGTGAGTGTTCTAATGTGTATGGGAAAGGAATGTGCATTCTGCATTTTGTGGGTATGTGTCAGTTAAGTCAAGGTGTTCACGTTGTTCAAGCCTTCTATTTCCCTAAAGTTGTTCTCTCAATTACTGAGAGGGCTGTTAACATCTCAAACTAAAATTGTGGACCGGTCTGACTTTTCCTTTTAGTTCTTGTCAGTTTTTGCTTCAGGTATTTTGAAACTGTTATTGGATGCACACACAGTTGGGATTGTTATGTCATCTTAATGAGCCCCCTTTATCATTATGAAATTGACCCTTTAATCTCTGTTACTCTTCTTTGTTGCCTGATAATAATATAATTATTCCAGCTTTCTGCTTTCTTAGAATTGGAATTTACATGTTATATATTTTTCCATCCTTTTTTAAAAAATGTGTCCTTATATTAGAAACATGTTTCTTACAGATCGCATGTAGTTGGTTCTTCAATCCTTGCCTTTTAAATGGCATGTTTAGCTTGTTTACATTTAGTGTCAGTATCAGTATGGTTGGGGTTAAGTCTGCCAGTTTGTTGTTTTCTCTTTGTCCCAGGTGTTCTTTTCCCCTCTTCTGCCTTCAGTTACATTTTTTTAGTATTTTATCTTCACTGTTTGACTATTAACCTGTTTGTTTTATTTTTTAGTAGTTGCTTTAGAGTTTACAATAAGCATTTTTAGTTTATCACAGACTCCTTTCAGATAATACAGGATGGGTCAAAAGTAGGTTTACAGTTGTGAGTACACAAAACACAGAGCTTATTCTTGTATTGTTATTTACTAATTGTGTTATTTTCCATACAAGCACCATAAGCCTACTTTTCTCCCACCCCGTATATCACTTTGTATATAATGTAAGAATCTTACAGTATTGTATTTGCTTTCCTTCTTTCTATTCTTTGTGTTTTTGTCATACATTTTATTTCTACATGTTATAAACCTTATAAATACATTGCTGTTATTTTTTTATCTTTTTAAAGATTTTATTTATTTTTAGAGAGAAGGGAAGGAAGGGAGGAGAGGGAAAGAAACATTGATGTGCAAGAGACACGTCGATTGGCTGCCTCTCACATGCCCCCAACCATAGGCCCGGCCCACAACCCAGGCATGTGCCCCGACCAAAACAGTGACCTTTGGGTACACAGCGTGGCTTTCCATCCAGGGAACCACACTAGCCAGGGCTCATTATTTTTTTAAATTTTTTCTATTGAGAGAGAGAGAGAGAGAGGGAAGGAGAGAGAGAGCACAATTGATTTGTTGTTCCACTTCTTTATACATTCATTGCTTGCTTCTGGCATGTGCCCTGAACAGAGATTGAACCTGCAAACTTGGCATATTGGAACGATGCTCTGACCAACTGAGTTACTCGGCCAGGGCCTGTTACTTTTGTTTTAATTTTGTTACTTTTGGTTTAAACAGTCAATTATATTTTTTAAATTAAAAAAGCAACTTTTACTCACATACTTATCATTTCTGTTTTTCATCATTAGTTCGTGTAAATCCAAGTTCCCATCTAGTATCATTTTCTTTTAGCCTGAAAAACTCCCTTTCACATTTCTTCTGTGGTGCGACAAATTCTTCCCGCTCTTGATTATCTGGAAATGCCCCCTCGGTTCCCCTTTCACTTTTAAAGATGTTTTTGCGTTACCTCTGGTTGTATTGTTTCTGATAAGAAATCATGATCACTTTTATTGTTTCTGTGTTTAACTCATTGTTTTTCTATAACTCTATTCACAGTTTGTTTCTTTCATTAGTTTTAGATATTTATCATGTGCCTTTGGGTCGTTTTCTTTGTGTTTACCCAATTTGGAGTTATTGATCTTGGAACTGAGTTTAGGGTTTTTGTCGCACCAGAAAATATACACACCATTTCTTCAAGTATTTTTACCTTTTCTCCTCTTCTCGGATGCCAGTAACACATATGTTAAACTACTTGGTATTGTTCAATGGATCCTTGATGCTCTGTTTATTTTTTTATTGTTTATGTTTTAGCTCTTTTTTTTCCTTTACATTTCAGTTTGGATAGTTTCTATCACACTGCCTTCAAGTTCAATGGCCGTTTTTTCTGCAGTGTCTGTTCTGCTGTTAAACCCATCCAGTTAGTTTTGTATTTGTCACGTTGCATATCTCAGCTCAAGAGGTTCCGTTTGGTTCTTTTTTATAGTTTTTATTCTGTATTGAGATTATTTATCCCTTCCTTCATTATATTTATGTTTTTGTTTAAACACATGTACTTACACATTTATAAAAGCTATTTTAAAATACTTGTCTGTTAATGTCATCATCTCTGTCATTTCTGGGCCTGTTTCTTTTGACTAATTTTCCTCCTGATTATGGACCCTTATCACAGTGACCAGGTGCTAGTGCCATTTAGTGGCTGGTGGCCAGGGTTGCTAAATGTCCTGTAATGAGTGAAGTGGTCCGGTCCAGCAATGAATCTTCTTGCTGAAAATGCGGTAACATTCAAGTTAAGATGACAGCCTAAAGAAACAACTTTATCCTGGGGCTTCTGTAGGGACATCTTCTCTCCACCCTGCCCCTTCCTTCTGGCTATTGCTGCTCACAATTTAAGGTTCAGCATGCATGTTACTTCCATAGAGAAAGCCTTCCATGATCTCTCTAGACTAGGTTAGGGTCCCCAGCAGGGTCTTCCATAGGTCAGCTGTTACTCATCACCACTGATTCTACCCCAATTTCCCCTTCCATGGCACTTACTACTTATTAGTTCCTGATATATGTAAGATATTCAGTAAGTATTTTTTGAAAGGATGGGTGGAGGGATGGATGGATGGATGGATGGAGGCTGAATCTTTGTGGCTATCGAGGCAGTGGTGGGCTGACACAGGTCAGATGACCAGAGTGTCATCTCATCACTGGGGGTAGTGACTGTGTAAGCAGCGCTGCCAAAGAGGCCCACATAAAGCTCACTTGGTCACATGGAGGCAAGGTGCCTTCTATTTGGGACAAAAGTACAAGATAATGAGTCCCTGCTATACGGTATTAGGACAGCCTCCTGCCTCAACCCACTTCAAGGATGGAGGTGTGTGCTGGCTATGACTGATTGCAGGTGTTAGAGGGCCTCAGAAATAGGAAGGGTTGGCATAGGGGAAGGTGAAGTGCTAACACCGATCTGCTCTCTCCTTTTGTTGGGCGCTGTTCCCTTTGAGGTACAGGGGATGAAAGCTCAACTCTTGTTTTCCCTTGAGCTTGAAACTCCAGTCAGAATTTACAGTGGAAAAGGCACTAATGCCCCCGTATTACAGATGTGGGAGCCTGTATTCTTCTCTGGGGGGCGTTCAGCCCTCCTCTCTCTAGCTGCCTCCAATTTTACTTAATATGCCGACCTCAGATGGCTTCACGTACTGCTATTCCCTCGACCTCTCCGAGCGAGTAGCGCTGAAGCTCGACCAGAAGTTCCCTTTCAGCCTCATGAGAAGGATTTCGGTGCTCAAGTACGTCTCAGGCTCTTCAGCTGAAAGAAGGGCAGCCCAGAGCCGGAAGTAAGTGACAGAACTCTTAAATCTTATTCTTAAAGCACTTCCAGGGCCTGGAGAAGGTGTGACGGGTTCAGTATCATGGGGGGAAAAGGTATAGGATGTGGGTGGCCTTGGGCCCAGGAAATCTATGCGCAGATATCTTTGAGTGCGCTAGATTCTGCCCAGCTGCATCTGAAGTCAGGAGCAAGCAGGACTGGGAAAGGGAAGGCATTAGAAGCACTTGTGCGTGGCCCCACCTAGTGTTGTTATCGATGCGTAGCACTAACAAGCAATCTGCAGGTCGCACTGGGCTCTAGTGTGACACGCTGGTAAGAAGCATGCACAGTTCACACGGCTGACTCTGGCTTAGGAGGTGGCACAGCCCAAGACCTGAAAGGCAGGGTTTTCTCGGCCGCTCAGCAAGAAAAGGTGGCCTTTACTGTTTTCTAAGCCAGGCTGACTAACTCTCAATGAACAGTGTTAGGCAAGCCTTCAGAGTTCTTGGGGTCTCACTCCTTCCTTTTAGAGAGGAGGCCCGAAAAGGGCAAAAGCCCTTCTGCATGTAACACAGGCAGGAGAGCGCAGTGTAGCACTAGGGTCTCCTGCCTCCAGGTCTTCCTCACTCCCTTTCCACTGTACAACGCTGCTGGCCTCTCGTCCTCCCCTGGTTTCTGGTTTCTGCCCATGCTGAGATTTTACGCTATAAGGGGTTTCCTTGCCTTCAACAGTCCCTCTGAAAGGAAGGCTGACTCACTGTGAAGGCCAGATGTCAGTAGCCCTTTTCTGCCCCTAATTCATGTATGGAGTAAATTTTGCCCTCCATGCCTGCCTAGATACAGGGCTTGGATTAAGTTGGAAGCTGCTTTTATTTCAGAAGGTGAAGATTCTCAGCCTTCACCAGTTCAAGGCCTTTCGACCATTTTTTTACCAAAAAAAAAGTGTGTGTAGGGTGTGGGGTTATAGCCCTGCCTGGTGTGGCTCAGTAGATTGAGCGCCTGTCTGAAAACCAAAGGGTTACTGGTTCGATTCCCAGTCAGGGCACATGCCTGGGTTGCAGGCCAGGTCCCCAGTAGGGGGCACACGAGGGGCAACCACACATTGATGTTTCCCTCCCTTCTTTCCCCTCTCTCTAAAAATAAATATATTTTTTAAAGATGTTTTATAATTATTTTTTAATCCTCATGCAAGGACATTTTTTCATTGCTTTTAGAAAGAGAGGAAGGGGGAGAGAGAAACATCTGTTGGTTGCCTCCTGTATGCACCCCAACTGGGGATTAAACCCGCAACCTGGGTATGTGCCCTGACTGGGAATCGAACCCACAGCCTTTTGGTCTACAGGATGATAGACCAACCAACTCCAACCAACTGAGCCACACAGTCCAGGATCCTTTGACCCTTTTTTAAAGGCACATTTTTGGCAGGGTGGATAACTGCAAAAAAACAGAAATGTAGATTCACCCACTTTGCTTCAGGCAAGTAATTCCTGGGCTCTGAATGTGGGAGACTGTTTAAGTACAGAGTGAAGTGATTGTGGCTTTTTGACTTTTAATTCTCATGAAATCGTGAGAGGACCTAAGGGGTCCTCGAGTGAGAGTCCCTTCTAAACAGTTGGTAGCGGTCACGGTCACCCAGCCGTAACTTCACACCCCCTGGTGGCTGGGAGCTCACTCTCCAAGGCAGCCCCTGATGAGGAAGTTCGGCCACGCTGAATTGCAGTCGACTCTCTGTAACTGACTCATTGGTGCCAGGTGTGATCCCACTTCACCATGACGTGCAGACCTGGGTGGGGCGACACGGTCGCCTTTTCAGTTCCTTCCACATTCCTCATGGTGTTCGGCCCCTCATTATCCTGCCTGCTGCTGGCACCCAGAACAGAACGTGGTGTCAGATGGCCTGACAGTGGCACCTGGGCAACGTGGCAGCACGTGCATTTGGGCAGTGGACATGGCTGTTTGGGCGGCTTTGCCTCCCTGGGGGCTCTTATCGAGCTTCTGGTAGGCCGAAATCTCTACATTTTAAAATATCCCAGGAGAAGCGCTGTTAAGCGTTCTGTGCCTGCACTTCCTCATACATTCGATTTGTAAGGTCGGGCTCTTAACTGAAA
Source organism: Macrotus californicus (assembly GCA_007922815.1). Lineage (NCBI taxonomy): Eukaryota > Metazoa > Chordata > Mammalia > Chiroptera > Phyllostomidae > Macrotus > Macrotus californicus. Next base: position 17,021 of record VMDR010001188.1, read on the forward strand.
TGTATCCAGGTTCAGCCCAGTCACCCACAGACTCAGCGGTGTTGGCATTCATTCTCCGTATTTGGAACTTTGCGCAAAAGTTCAGAGGATAAAACCCTCAGGCTGTGTCCCCATTCAAGGTCCCACCCATTTGTGCCGATGGTGGGGTCTTTAACCTCAGCACAGACTGTTTGTTCCCCACAGCCGTCACTTCAGTTTCTGCCAGCCAGGACTTTGAGCTGCAAGTGTTTGTTTCTGAAATCACAGGTAGAAGATACCACAACAGGCCAGGCCTGGGCCCAAGCCCAGTGTTACCCCATTAGAGCCGTCCTGCCCTCCGTCCCACAGGCATCGATCCGCTCTCTTTGGGTAGAATCGCTCAGCCAGCCACTCACTACTGTGGCCTGGTCCCCATCTCTCCATCTGGGTTGCAAGCTGCTGTGAGTAGGTTACGCTCAGGTGGTCTCAGTCACAAGCCCAGTATCCCTTCCTCCTGCTGGCTTGCTGCAGGACCGCGAGTGGACCCTTCGCTCTCTGGACATCTGTTTTCTGTTTGGTTGAGTTTAACCTTTTTCCCTGCTTGATACTTAGAGCAAGTGTCCAAAGCATGTTGTAATAGTAAGCAGTACAGCGACTCCAAGCTTTTCTCATGTGGAATGACAGCTAGGGCTGCTCTGTGTCTTGGCTTTTCTAGCTGAATGACTGTTTTCTCTCTTTTTCCATTCCAGGCTGAACCCTGTGCCCGGCTCTTACCCCACACAGAGCGGCCACCCTCACCTGTCCCCGAGCCACCCTGTGGCCCAGATGCAGCACGCCAGTGGCCAGAAACTCGCCTCCTGGCCAGCCTGTGCTCCTGGTTCTGGGCACATGCCCAGCCTGCCTCCCTACCAGCCTGCCTCTGGCCTGTGTTACGTGCAGAACCATTCTGGCACAACCCCTAACTCCTCTGGAGTCTGCCTGGGTTCTATGGGGGCCTCCTTAGGGGTCCAGCCCCCCGCCCCTCTCAACTGCCCCGGCACTGTATGTTCTGGGGCCCTGCCCACGCCAGTGACTGCAGTCTCCAAGGAGGGCTCAAGGGCCCTGATCCCCTGATGCGAAACTTCTGGGGCGATTATCTTACATCTCAGCCTTCTGAAGAAGGTCCTCCCTGAGCTAAGGTTTTCTTGACAAAAAATTATTTATTGAACACCTGTATGTGCCAGGCTCTGTGTAAGTACTTTGATATATGTCTTTATTTCATCCTGATGACAACTTTGTGAAGTACAGTTTATTGTTCCCAGTTTATACCTGCATTAGTGAGACTGCAATTACATGAAGTCACCTCACTCCATAGGGCACAGCGGGGCTTCTTGACTCCAGGCCCAGGGCTCCTCCCACCTGCTGCCCTGCTGCCCAGAGAATACCTGGTTGTCAGTGGCTGTCAATACCTAGTTCTAGCTCTGCATTTTCTTCCTGTTACTGTGTACAGTGCTCTTGATTGTATGGTGTCTGTGTGTGTCTGCCCTTCTGGAGCTCCCAGGTGGTGTGCTCAGCAGCCCCCAGGCCTGGGAAGTGTCTCCCCTGCCGTGACCGCCCACTCCCCACCCCTTAAGACTTCTGCCCCAGAGTGGTGAGAAGGACCGGTGTGAACCGCAGCAGCAGCGTGCTGGCGGTTCCATAACATTGATTACTTTGTATAAAGAAATAGCCTCTAACCTGCCGTTGTCTGTGGTCTCTTTGTGGTCTGGCTGGGGAAGCTAGAGCAGATTTGGGTGGGGTGACATGGGGCCTGACTGTGAAGAGGAGGGATACAGCAGGCGTTGGGTCAGGCGAACATCCTCCACCCAGTGGGTATCGGACACACGGAATGAGTTGCAAAGGTGCTGGGGGAGTTGAAAGGGCAAACGGGGAAGTTTGGCAACCGTGAGACGGGCAAAGCTGGAAGCCACTACTGCGCTTAGGGAGGAGGGGGTGTTACAAGAGCTCCAACTAGAAGGGCTGCCTTATGCCAAGGAGCGAGAGCGGGCCCTGGCAGTGACAGCATCTGAAGCAAGAGTGAGGGAGAAGAGCCCTAGTTCCTCTGCCTGTCACCTAACATTAGAGTCTCTCATGGGCCTAATTAACCAGGAACCTTTTGGCAAGTGAGCCCAGGAAATGCAGTTCGGGTGGGGGGTGGCTCCTCTGAGACAGGACAGGACAGGAATGAGTCAGCAGGCACTTGCCCCGTCTGAGCAGAGCTCCTGGCTTCTGATGAGCCATCAGCTGGAGCTCCTTCCGGTGGGATCCCACTGAGGAAACATGCCGAGTTGCAGGTGTTTTCATGGGTATCGTAACGCATGACATTTAATTCCGGGAGCCAGATGGCCTACTCTGGGCTGGCTCTTTGACAGGTTCTGGGTATTAGAGTTGGATAAGACATGTACAAATCCACCCAGCCCAGGTGAGGGCAGGCAGTGACAGGCACCTGGGTGGCCTGCACTAGGCAAGAGGGAGGGGGATGAAGCTGAGAGGGCGACTCCCCAGCTGGGTTGTGAAGCTAGCCAGCCGAGGAGCGAGGTGCCCAGACCACAGCTGGGGTTTGCTTGCAGTCACAGGTCTATCAGGGCCTGGCCTGGGGCCTGTCTCCAACCACACCTGGCACCTTTCCCATAATGTCGCTCCATGCACGCAGGCTGCTGTGTGTCTGTTAGGCATTCTCCCTCCACTTGTTTCAGGCCTGTACCCAGAAGCAGATGAGAGGGTCACCTGTTCCCAGTGTGGCAAGGTGTCATCCCTTGTGCCTGACCTTTCAGTACGGACTGCTCTGACTCTGTGGAAGCCTAGGGCCTTGGAGATGGTCTGGCTGGGGGGGCCCCTTTCAAGTCCCCAAATAGACCTGTGAGGGTCCTCAGAGGCTGTTCAGTCCAGCCATCTCTGCTCCTGGTTTTACTGATGGGGTCCCAGGGAGGCAGGACAGGGCTGGTGGAGCCCAGCAGCAGCCCCTGACTTGGGCCCCTGCCACAACGGCTACTCTGAGACTGGTTCCTCTTGGTGTGGACAGAAAGGACCACAGACTAAACCTGACCGGCTCAGGGGAGGCCTGCGCGCTGGCCTTATCCACTCAGAGACCTGAAGTGACCACAAATGAGATGAAAACTTACTAACCAAAAGCAGTTTATGGCAGGTGTCATGTCCTAGGCCAGAATCTTTCCTGACCAAAGGCAATCTTTACCTTAATTAAGCCTGTCTGTCGTCATTTTGCACGTATGACAACATACCTTTGGAACATCAAAGTAATTTCCTTTGTGCTGGACCCCTGCACACAGATACCACACCAGAGCACCACCGTGGAGACCGCAGATCCCCTCACTGTCATTCAGTTGTTGACTGTCAACTGTCCTCTACCCACCTGGGTGGAAGAAATGTCTACCATCTACTTTTTACCCAATCCCAGAAGTGTCCCTGTTTTGCTTTCTCCTGCCTCCCTAATCTCTCACCAATGGATTTCACGTAACCCACTTATATCTTCTCTCTTTTTTCCCAATTAATGAAGTGTATTTTATTGATTAGGCTATTACAGTTGTCCCAATTTTTCCCCCTTTGCCCTTTCTCCCCAGTAGCCCCTCTTCTGTCCAGCAATCTCCCCCCCACCGACACTAGTTCACGTCCATGGGTTATGCATATAAATTCTTTGGCTTCTCATTTCCTTAACTTCCCCATGTCTATCTTGTACCTACCATTTATGCCTTTTAATTCCTACACCTTTTCCCACATTCTCCTCCTCCCACCCCCTCCCTGCTGATAACCCTCCAAATGATCTCTCCATACCTATGATTCTGTTCCTGTTCTGGTTGTTTGCTTCGTTTTTTTGTTTGTTTGTTTTTGATTCAGTTGTTGATAATTGTGAGTTTGTTGCCTTTTTAATGTTCATAGTTTTGATCTTCTTTTTCCTAAATAAGTCCTTTTAACATTTCATGTAATAATGGCTTGGTGATGATGAACTCCTTTAGCTTTACCTTGTCTGGGAAGCACTTTACCTGCCCTTCCATTCTAAATGATAGCTTTGCTGGATAGAGTAATCTAGGTTGTAGGTCCTTGCTTTTCATCACTTTGAATACTTCTTGCCAGTCCCTTCTTGCCTGCAAGGTTTCTTTTGAGAAATCAGCTGACAGTCTTATGGGAACTTCTTTGTAGGTAACTTTCTGCTTTTCTCTTGCTGCTTTTAAGAGTTTCTCTTTCTCTTTAACCTTTGGTATTTTAATTATGATGTGTCTTGGTGTGAGTCCACTTGTTTGGGACTCTGTGTTTCCTGGACTTGTATGTCTATGTCCTTTGCCAAATTAGGGAAGCTTTTTTTCATTATTTTTTCAAATAAGTTTTCAATTTCTTGCTCTTCCTCTTCTCCTTCTGGCATCACTGACTCAGATGATGGCACATTTGGAGATATCTGAGAGTCTTGTACTATCCTTGCTTTTTTGAATTCTTGTTTCTTCTTTCTGTTCTGGTTGAATGTTTATTTCTTTCTTATATTCCAAATCATTGATTTGAATCCTAGCTTCCTTCCTTTCACTGATGTTTCCCTGTAGATTTTTCTCTATTTCACTTAGTGTAATCTTCGTTTCTTCCTTTATGTTGTTGCCATACTCAGTTAGTTCTTTGAGCATCCTGATCACCAGTGTTTTGAACTCTACATCTGATAGGCTGGCTATCTCTGTTTGGTTATTTTCTGGGGTTTTGTTCTGTTCTTTCATTTGGGCCATATTTACTTGTCTCCTCAATGTGGCAGCCTCCCTGTGTTTGTTTCTGTGTATTATGTAGAGTTGCTTTGGCTCCCTGTAAAAGGTACCTGTAAATTGTATGGGGTGGAGCCTTAGGTAATCGCCAGAGTGGGACAATCCACTTCACTGCTTTGTGGCTTTGTGTGCGGGGGCGGGGGGGGGGGGGCTCAGAGAGGGGCTGTGCCACTGCTTGGCTTCTGGGGGTTTGCTTGGCACTTGCCCCATTTCCATTTACTTTACCCCCTTCCTATATGCGACTGGCACCCTTCCAGCTGTTGCCCTGTTGTTGAATCCCAAAGTGGGTGGGTTTGCATATATTTTAAGACTGTGTGGGCCCTTTATGCAAAGTTTCCTGAAAATCTGGCAGTTTCTTCTGCCACCCCAATTCCCACTGGTGTTTACAGCCAGAAGTTATGGGGATTTATCTTCCCCACACTGGAACCCTGGACTGTGCAGCCTGGCCTGGGGCTGGGATTGCTTGCTCCCAAGGCATCACTCCCAATTTTTATTTACCATACATGAATATAGGACCACCTGCACCTGTTATGCTGCCACCACTGCCTCTCTGTGCCACACCGTGTCTCCTCACTTCTTCACCCCATCTCTGTGTCTCCACCCCTCCTATGCATGTGGATGACTGTGGCTTCTTTAAATCCTTGGTTGTCGGACTTTCATACAATTCTATTTTATGACAGTTCTGGGTGTTATCTGTTTTGCAATTTAGTTGTAATTCTTTTTTTTAAGATTTTATTTATTTATTTTTAGAGAAGGGAAGGCATGGAGAATGAGAGGGAGAGAAACATCAATGTGTGGTTGCCTCTTGAACACCCCCTACTGGGGACTTGGCCCATAACCCAGGTATGTGCTCTGACTGGAAACAGAATCCATGACCCTTTAGTTTGCAGTTTTGTGCTTAATCCACTGAGCCACACCAGCCAGGGCTAGTTATAATTCTTTTTGTAGTTGGGCAAGGAGGTGAAGCGTGAATACCTATGCCTCCATCTTGATTGGAAGTCTTCATTCCACCTCTTCTCTTTTGGTTTTAATGTATACAGCAGGGTGCAGAACTGTCTTTCTCTGGAGCATTTTCTCAACCTGTTGAGGTTTTGCTTCCCAGCAATTGTTATCTGTTTGACTCACATAAACTCATAAAAAATTCTTACAGGTTTGGACATTTCTTATGCTGACATTAGTCTTTGTTCCCCTGGACTTCCATTGGTCTGGCTTCAGAAAACAGGAAGCCTGGACCAAGGTCAGAGAGGACCATTTCTCCCCTCCATATAAATTCTAGAGGACCTAGAGGGGATCCAAAGTCCCTCCTGAATTTGCCTGTTGAGTCATCCGCTAGTGTACCCCATCTCTGAAAACATCAAGTGTCTGCCAATCCTCAGGCTGTGGCTAGAGACTGAAATGAAGGTACAAATCCACCTAGACTGGTGAGGGCAGAGAACCCCCAACATGAGGCTGACACTCAATATCTGTTGAATGAATCAATGAGCAGGTGATCCCTGCCTTTGGGAATTTCAGGCTGGGGACTGGGGAAGGAATGGACAAAAAGAGAACTGTAACTCAACAGCACTTTTCAGGTGCTAAGAAGCCCCCAGCCTGGAGAGCTGGGCTGCAGAGGATCAGTCAGATACTGAACATATACCCTTCCATGGAGAGAGAGTAGGCTTTGGAGGGAGGGAAGCAGGACAGCACCAACCATGCCCTCTGGCTATTGTTAGGAGAATGAAGAATATAAGGAAAGGCTATTGTTCCCTGCACTCCAAAAATCTCTCTGTTATCCCCAGGCAAGACAGGACCCACTGCAGCCAGAGAAGCTTCCAGACTTTGTCCAGTTTCTTCTCTTTATCAGCAGGAGGCAGCAGAGAAGCAGAATCACACCACTGCAGACTTTAAAAACCTAACGTGGGGCAAACTGTGCTCCCCAGTTCTTTGGGTACAGAGGGGAAAAAAGCTGGCTCCTGTCCTAGAGGAACTCACCAATCAGATTTGTAGATAACTACAGCACAAGGGCTGTGGAAGGCATGTAATGAGCAATTCTGTGAGACTCCATTCCTTGAAGCTCCTGTTCTTTTTTTTCTTTCCTTCCTTCCTTCCTTTCTTTTCTTTTCTTTTCTTTCTTTCTTTCTTTCTTTCTTTCTTTCTTTCTTTCTTTCTTTCTTTCTTTCCTTCTTTCTTTCTTTTCTTCCTTCCTTCCTTCCTTCCTTCCTTCCTTCCTTCCTTCCTTCCTCCCTTCTTTCCTTCCTTCCTTCCTTCCTTCCTTCCTTCCTCCCTTCCTCCCTTCCTTCTTTCCTTCTTTCTTTCAACCAACACTTTGTGAGCAACTACTGAGTTCCAGGCCTGTGGTAGGCTTTGGGGACATGAATTTGGAAAAGAACCAGAACTGCCTTAGATGCACTCATAGTTCATTAAGGGAGACATGCTATATAGAATGAGATGGAAAGGAGCCCACCTGGGAGGGTCAAAAAAGAGACTTCTGGGAGGAGAAGAGCTAACCAGGCAAGGGAGGGACCAGGAAGATAGAAGCTGACAGTGTGAGCAAAGACAGGAGGGTAGGGGTCTAGTAGGTGGAGCAGAGAATTGGAGCACAGAGGCTAAGAAGGTAGATAGGAAACTGATGGTTGTGGTAGTGTAACCGAGCAAACCAGGGCTCATGCATGAGGTGCCTTGGTGCATGACCCAACAATTAGTGTTGAGGGAAACAGGTTTTTATTTACAGGATTCCAACCTCTGGGGGGGAGGGGCTAGGAGTACTCCTGCTTGGAGCCCATGAGACCCAGGACTTCCCCCACTCCCCACGAGACTATAAGCCAAAAACATGCCCAAATTCCCCATACCCTTATTCCCCAGTCCCTTATCTGTTCTTAAGCCGCTGTGCAAACTGTTCTCCAATCCCCTCTGGAAGGCACATTTGTGGGTTTCAGAATCACCGTCCTGTCGCAGAAGCTCTCCTTCAGGATCTGGGTACATTGTCCTCAGCCTCCATGTAGTGGTCTAGAAAATAGGTGCTGTGTTACACTGGATCATGGTGGAGTCCAGGAGGGCACACGTCCCAAGAGAGTGGCTTCTCTGTACATCCTATAGGGAAGCAAAAGTCTGCAGTCTCAGCATTCCCAGTCACCGTTCAGCATTCCAGTCATCTCCCATGAATCTGTGATTGGTTAGTTAGGCAGGTTCCTGAATATATGTGATTAAGGCACACAACTACATGCATTCATACCTATCCACACACAAAATCATGTATAAGTTGACCTGTGCACAAGTACATGCTACACATACATGCATGTATACATGTCACTTCACAGAGCAAAATGAGCACTCAGGTGGGAACCACCTAACCCTGCCCTCTCCCTCCACCTTGCCCAATGCAATCCTAGCCTACTTCCCCAATCTCATTCCCCACCATCCTTCTGCCCTGCTACAAACCCACCATGCTACTGGCACTGTGTAAGATAACCAGACAACCAGCAGGAAGCCTCTGGAAATGCTCACTTCAGGAGCAGGTGTGACCATTTGTGGCCCGTGATGAACAAGGCAACAGGAAAGCCCTTGGAGCTGTCTGGAAAAAGTCCAGTCATTGTTAATATAACGAGAACAGTTTGGGTGACATTGATGTAACCTGGCAGCCAGGAAGAGTGGACTGGAATGTGCATGTGTGAACAATGACGACTTCACTGTACTAGTCAGTGGGAGTGGTAGGTGCCACTGAGTGAGCATGTGTACTGTGTGGCCGTTGTATTAAAAATGACTGAGCAAGTAGAGCAATGAATTTGCATCAAATTTTGCATTAAGCTTCAACATTCCTCTGTGGAAACTATTGGGATGATTCAGAAGGCTGCAGGTATGGGCAGCTGGTGATTGGCAGCTTCATCACGACAATGTGCCCACTCATGCATCACATCTCATGGGGAGTTTTTTGGCAAAACATCAAATCACACAGGTGACTCAGCCCGCCTTCAGCCCAGATTTGGTGCCCTATGACTTCTGGCTTTTCACACAACTAAAATTGTCTTTGAAAGGGAAGAGATTTCAGACCATTGATGAGATTCAGAAATATACAGCAGGGCAGCGGATGGCAATTGGGAGAACTGTGTGAGGTCCCAAGGTGCCTACTTTGAAGGGGACTAAGGCGTCATTGTCTCATGTACAAAGTTTCTTGTATCTTCTTCAATAAATGTCTCTATTTTTCATATTACATGGCTGGATACCTTCTGGACAGACCTCGTACATGAGAGGCCCCTTGTACTTGAGGGGCCCTTCAGCCATCACACCATCCCGCAGGCCCAAGCCTGGCACAGAGAAGAGAGAGATCTGCCAGAATTGGTGACTTTGACCAAGAGGGGAGCTCTGGTCAGAAGGAAAGGGAGGCATCCAAGACTCTAGCAACCTCTCCCTGGCTTGAGGGCAAGTCACTTGGCTTCTCTGAGACTCAGGTAATCTGGCTCTGAAGAGGAAGGATCCTGCCTGCCCCACACAGAGGGAGATTTTATATGTAAAAGAGGGGAGGGGTTAAAGCCACAGCTTCTTTCTCACGTTTGCACACAGCCTTCCACCTCCCCGAGCGTCTGTTCCCTCCCCTGCAGAGTGGAAATAGCAACTCCTACCTTTAGGGAGGTTGTCAACATATGAGTAAAGAACAGAGGCACCTGGAGTGATGTGCACTCAATAAATGCAGCTTCTGGGGTGGTAAAAGGCTTTATTAACTGTGACAAATTGTACTAATTCACTTTGCCTTCTCTGGGTAACTATCTGGCTAGTGCACTGCAAACTCCTTGAGGACAGGACTGTCTGGCTTGGAACTCTGTCCTGGAAGCCTGGCTTTCACTTACACTCATTCACTGAACATGTGCTATTCTGGTGCTGAGAAGCAGCAGTGAGCAACGTGGGCAAACACTGACTTCAAAGAACTTAACAATATACACTGGCTGGTGTGGCTCAGTGGACTGAGCGCCGGCCTGTGAACCAAAGGGTCATTGCTTTGATTCCCAGTCAGGGCACAAGCCTGGGTTGTGGGCCAGGTCCCTAGTAGAGGCAACCCACATATTGATGTTTCTTTCCCTCTCCTTCTCCCTCCCTTCCCCTCTCTCTAAAAGTAAATAAAATCTTTAAAATTTTATTGAAACAACATATGTGTGCATATGTTGTGGGAGGAGTGGAGGAAGAAAAGACAATTAGCAAACAGATAAATAAATAAGAACAATATGAGCTAACAAGCTGCAGAGCATTAAAACAGGTCAATTAGGCCCTGACCCGTGTGGCCCGGTTGTTTGGGCGTCATCTCACAAAGTGCAATGTCACTGCTTAGATTCCATGTGCCTTGGTTCCCCATCCATCCGGGTCCCCAGTCAGGCGGGGCGTTCATGAGAAGCAACGGAGGTACAACCTATCAAGAGGCAACCCACCTGTGTTTCTCTCTCACATCGGTGTTTCTGTCCCACAGGCCTATGAGCACAGAGAGTGGCAACTTGGGATCCGGGAAGAGCTCCCTCTGGAGGTGAGTGTTCTGCTGAGACCGGAAAGAATCCAAGGAGCAGCCCCAAGAGGGTCAGAACAAGAGCATTCCAGGACGGAGGAACAAGAGCAGAGGGCCGGTGGGAAGGAGCAGGGCAGGTTCAAGGGACAGAACAGAGGAGCCGGGGGGAGGGAAAGGGGATGGCACAGGGTGTTGCACACAGTAGGTACTCAGTCAGTACTTATCACCCTGGGAATTTGCACGTGGGCAGCTTGGGCTTCGGAGGCCATAGCCATGCTCTGGGGTTAGTACTCTGAGCCCAGATGACCTGTCCATCTGGCCTAAAGGGACTCAGAGTCATAGATCCTGGGAACCTGAGCCCTGGTAATGTCCACCCTCACCCTTTTATTCATTCATTCACTTCCTCATCAAATATGAGGGGGACCCCAAAAAACCCAGAATTTATTTATTCAAAATTGTGTATTTATTCTTACATGTTTAGACTTCAGTCACCTTCAAAGTACTCTCCATTCAATGCAATGCACCTATGGAAATGTTTTTCTCCACTGCTCAGAACAGTTTTTGAATTCATCGATTTTGTTGCCTTTTAGTGCTTCTGCCATTTTTTTTTTTCATCTCTTCCACATCAGCAAAATGTTTCTCTTTGAGGACTTTTTTCATCCAGGGAAACAAAAAAGAGTCACTGGGGCGAGATCTGGTGAATAGGGAGGGTGGGGCATGGAGGTCACGCCATTCTTAGTCAAAAACTGCCGCACACTCAGCGCCGTGTGGGCAGGTGTGCGTGCACAATATCAGCTGGTTCGCTGATACGGATGGCTTCCTAGGACACTCATCTAGTGGGGGAAGCCTGTACTACAAGGGACCCACCCTCCAGAAGATAATTCTGGGTTTTTTGGGGGGGTCCCTCCTTGTAGTTACTGAGTACCAGCTGCATCTTAAGTCTCATTCCAGGGCCTGGGGACCAAAAACGAGCAAGACCTGATCTCAGTGTCATTTGGCAAGGCAGACGGAACCCACATGAAGAGATATCTGCTCCCACACTGCAGAGCACAGAAGAGGGAGCAAGCAGTCAGCCCTGGGGAACCGAGGGATGGTGTCCCACAGGAGTTGATCCCTGAACCTGGCTCAGAGGGCTGAGCAACCCTCTCCCAAGTGGAATGTGGAGAAAGATATTCCAGGAGGAAAGAACAGCATGGCTAGACCAGGAAGTGGGATGTGGAAGGGTCCACCGGGCCAGTGCCAAGACATGGACATGGGGAAACCATAGGGGCCAGGGTGAGGAAGGCCCTGAGGGCCAGCCTAAGGAACTGGGACTTGATCCTGCGGGTGGTAGAGACTGTGAGGTTTCCCTGCTCATTTGACTGTACAGGGGTCTGAAGAGAGCCACACAAATTTGCCTGGTGACAGAGCCCAGTCTGAAACCAGCCTCTCCCCTGGAGCTGCCCCTGTGAACTCAGGGCTCAGGGGTCTCAAGGAGGGTGGGTGTTTAGGGACAAGCAGAGCTGGACCTTCCATGTGCCTGAAACCTCTACTGCAGGGTGAGCTGGCTCTCGGCAGGTCTCTAGGCCTGCCATGAGATGGACTGGTTTGTGGCCAAGGGCTAGTGGCCAGGTGCATTCCTGTGTTGGGGAGAAAGGAACCTAAAACCCTTGAGCCTCTAATTGTTCTCCACTCCCAGGTATGCACCCTCTTCTGTTAACTCTCAGGGCTCCAGGTGCACAGAAAGGTTACCTGCCACTAGAGGTGAGATACGGCGGAGTCCATGTCCCCAGATGGAGGGATGGAGCCTAGGTGTTCTGCTCTCCAGATTCCACATGCTCCACACTCTACATTTCTGCTGTCTGAGGAAGGGGACGGACAGAGAGAAGCAGGCTGATCACAGCCCTGACTTCTTGAGGGCTCTGCCAGCAGAAGGAAAGCTCTCTGCCATCTTGACCGTGGGTGATGGGACAGCGTTGAGCCCATGTTCCTTCCTGTCCTGTAAGAGAAGAAAGCTGGCCTAAACTGCAGGTGTCAAATCCTGCTAATCTGGTTTCCCTTCTTGCCTGAGATGCAAGGAGGGAGGAGAGGAGGAAGCAGCACCGCTCCTGGGGCCTAGGTGAGAGGGCAGCAGTCCCAGGAACACACACCCGTCATTCTTCCAGAAAGGACAGAGAAGCGTTGAGTGTGTGTATGAGGGTGGCAGCCTGGGGAGGCTGCCGAGGAGCCCACATCTCTATATGTGGGTCCAACGTGGGAGCAGGTGGATAAGTGTGTAGCAACAGGTAACACAGTGCAGAGACCCGCCTATTGGAAATTTCTCCAGTGGGAAAGAACCTTCTGCAGGCTGTTTGGCCTAGGGTCACTGATGGTTGTGCCCTTTGAGCCCCTCTGGTCCTGAGAGGAGAGAAGCCTTTCTTGAGGCTGCACAGGGAGAGGAGGCATATCCCCCACACCAGCAGTGTCCTATTCTCCCCAGACTCTCCCATGGTGACGCCGGCCCTGGCCCTGCCCTGGCCTGCATTGTCCTCCACCCACTCCTCTCCAGCCAATATGACTCAGTCCCTCTTGGTGTCCCACAGGCCCTCTGGAATGTTTGGGCTGAACTTGTCTGTTTGGAGTCTAGCCTCGAACCCTCGCGCTGCAGTGCCAGTCCCGATGGACGGGGCATGGGCCTCCTTGCAGGACCTGGGTCTCTCCCTTTGCCAGGGCTCCAGGATTTCCTGGTGGCTTCTGCACCTGGGAAAGGTTCAGATTTCCTAAGAACCAAGGTCTGGCTGGGAGTCAGGTTACAGGAAGGGCCTGGAGCTCAGGTTTCTGCGGACACTGGGAGGATTCCAGTGGCATTAGGGAAGAGTTCCAGCTCTCCAGCCTTCAGAAGCCTGGCCCTATCCCCCTTCACCGGTCCTAAGGCAAAGTCCTGAGCTAGGTCAGAGTGAGAGAGGGGGAGAGGCGAGATCTGGCTTCATTCTCCCCAGCAGTCTGAGACATAGAGAAAAGACTCAGACTTCGCTTTGGTCCCGCCTGTTCCACCGTATGACCTCGGGCAAGTCTCTTTCTCCAGCTGCACCCCTTTGTTGGCTGGGAGTGTTCGATGGCTGTAGACAGTAGCCCGATGTCACCAGATGTCTGACTTCTGGCACCTGGCAGGCCATCAGTACGCCTTGACTGAATGGGAGTTCCGTGAGATCAGAGTCTTATCCCCATGCCCAGGACATTTCTGGTTCTCCCTGTCCTGGCACCTGACAGGCACCCGATAAATATTTGCCTGGTAAATGTAATGACTCATTTAATCATTGCAACAATCCTGTGAAGTAGGAGTTACTACCATCCCCATACTCATACAGCAAAACCCAGGCTCGGAGGATCAAAGTCAATAGTCGAAGGTCATATGGTTACATGAGGACTGCCCCAGGTGGCAAAACGCCAGAGCTCTGGCTGCTGACCACTGTGCCCGGTTGCTGGGGGAGAGCAGGGTCCACTCCACCATGGCACATTCAAGTGTCCTAATCAGCTGGGAACCTAGTCTGTGGGCCTGAGGCAGGACCGTAAGAAGCTAGGAAAATTCCTCGACAAGTGGAATGTGGAAACTGAGACAAGCTAATTAAACAAGGCCCCCAAATTTGAACAATTCACAGACAGCCATTGCAGAAATTTTCAACCAAGGTGCCATGGCACACGGTGTCCCTCAAGAATTTTTAAACACGCAACACCTGACTTCTTAGTCGGGGCACTGACCTCTTTTCCCTGAGACTGTCAAATAAACAAATGACAACAGCCAACACGACAATAGCCGTCTGGTGGGAATAAATCAAAAATTGTATCTATTTTTTGTCAGATCGGTAAAAATACATATATTTTTAGTGTGCTGCAGATTTTAGTGATTAAATGAGATGAAAAAGGTTGAAATCACTGAGCCAGTGAGTCATAAGCCCTTATCTTCCCTAAGCAAGGACAGGAGAGCAAATAGTTTATACCTCTCCTTCCTAACTAGAGCATAAACAGCTTAAATCACCCTGGCCAGAGAGACAGATAACAGGGACCCATTTGTGCCAGTCATACCCAAGGACGAGTAAAGTCTGGGAAACAAATAACATAAAACCCGATTACAGACAGACAAACCCAAGACTAAAGTAAAGCAGTGAAGCTGAGCAGAGAATGACCCAAAACTCCCCTATACACTCATTTTAATTCATCAGCGTATTAAAGAACGCACCTGGAAAGAGAATACATATTCTGCTGAAACCACCCCCCTCTGCCCCACCCACACCACCCCCCCAACCCCAGCCCTAAGACTGTTAGGTCGGAGTCGCTCAAGAAACCAGACAGACGCAGCGAGCCAAGGAGCAGGGTTTACTAGCCGGGAATAAGAAGGAAAAGTGGAGCCAACCAAGAGAGGTTAAGATTTGCTCCATTGTTCTTGGGGCAGGGTTTTTAAGCATAAAAACCCACGAAGGGTAACTGGTTGAGGTGTCAAAGTCTGATTGGCTAGAGCTGGGCGCCATTTCTGCTGACCATTGTTCTTGATACATCTTGTCAGGTTCAAGTTAAAGCTGCATGCTGTTATGCCAGATAGGCCGATCCCAGACCCCAACTTAGTTGGGCCTCTGTTTGTCCTGGGCAGGGTCGGCTGGCATTTTCCCAGGCTACCGTTCCCCACGGTACAGTTTCCCACCTGGTGATTTTCCATTCTTCCTAGGCCTACTTAGGTCTGTCAAAGACCTCCCCTAAGATTCCCTGCCCGCCTACAGAAAAGAGATAAAAATCCTCAAGACAAAGGATGCCAGCACAGTCTCTCTCTGGAGCACACTCCTACCTTTCTTCCCTCTGGGCGCGCATCTCCTAAATTCTAAGGGTCCCCACTAGACTTGCAACCTGGGAAGCAGCAGGTTGCAGCTCGGCCCCAGCTAACCCCTGACCCTGTCTCCAGGGCCCCTTTTCTCTGACTCTCCAGAGAGCTGGCAACAGCCCGGCACGGCTCACTCCTTTCCCATAACATGTCTAGGGAGCCAAAGCAGAGCACAGGTGGCAAACACAAGGCCCGCAGGCTGAATCTGGCCCTCCACTGGGTTTTATCTGGCGGCACCTTGTCCCTACCCAGCAGCAGCGCGGAGCTCTTGCTTAACTGTTTAGGAGTAGTTACATTTATACAGTCCTAAATTACATTCGGCCCTTTGAAGGCAACCTCGAGGCTGATGTGGCCCCCAGTGACAATGAGTTTGACAGCCCTGGCCTCTAAGCTCTCTCCTGCTGTGTCTTGTATCCTAGGCCCTGCCTTTGTCTCACTGCCCCAGCTTTAATAAACACACTCTCACAAGCACCTGGACTCATGCTGTGCAATCTTTCCTGCATGAAGTCAAGAACCCACACACTGTAGGCTGGCCCAAGGCCGCCTTCCTGTGGGCCCGATCTCAGTCTGGTGACAGGCCGGCATGCAGGCCCGGCATGGCTGATGCCCAGTCTTCCACGCCCATGTTATGGTCCTGCCCCCCACACCCCCCACCGGCCCCTGGCCCCTCTCTTCTGCAGTGAGAGCACAGTGGTGCTTTTCCCTAGAGTGGGCGGGAGGCATGACCAGATGGGGACGTAGAGAGACAAAGTATCTGAGGAAAGGTCCACAGGCTCCTCAGGTAGCTGTGAAGGGCAAAGGGATAGATTCCAGCATAGGACAAGGAGAACTGGAAAAGTGAGCCAGGGCATTGGGTGGTCAGATCCCCCCTACAGACAAACCTTGGTGCTGAAGGTGTGTATGTGTGTATCTTCTGCTGTTAGGGGTGGAGGTGGGGGTGGGGCGGAAGGGGCTGACCAGGCAGGGCTGAGCATTGGAGAGGAAAGGAGCCCTGGCAGGGGAGTCAGGAGCCTGCTTTACTGTGTGGCCTGGGCCTTGCACCCCAGTTCACTCAGCTGCACAATGGAGATCGTGCTGCCCCCCTCGGTGGGCTTCTCTGGGAACCACACGGGCCGGTGTCATGGCAGAGCTGGGCCTGTTTGAAGATGAACAGCCTGCCTTGGGAGGTGGGGGATGCTGTCACTGAGGTGATCCAGGAAAGGGCACCATGGAGGGCCGGACCTCATGAGCTGGGGCGTTCAGAAGACCATTGACTCTGAGAATTCAGGCAGAACTTGGGCTGACCACAGTCTACCTGGTCCTCATTCGTGTAATGGACATTTGTCCTAAATGCTAGGCTTCTGTCTCTTTCCTATTGTCTAAGCCACTCCAGTGCCAGCCTGTGTCCTCTCCTCCCTCTCCACCCGGGTCTGAGTCCCTCCCTTTGCAGGCAGCACCTCCCTGAAGGTCCTGGGGAGGTGGGTAGGAGATGGAGGCCCCGTGTCCACAGGCCTTAGCTTTCAGGATCTGGATCGCTGCCCCAGAGCAAGCATGGCTGCAAGATGCTGCTCCTTCCTGGTCCCTGGTCCGTTGTTTAGGGCATTCCTGGTAGTTGCTGGGTTTCTGAGGATGTTTCTGCCAATGGCTGGAGCGTAGACCCCACCCTGGACCAAGAGGTGCAGTGAGAAGTCATGCACACAGGAAGGGGGCGCACTCAAAAACAAGATTGTCACTCGCTTTGCCGCCTTTGCCCCAGCTGGCCGGTGTGGTGAGAGGGGGACGTGAGTGTTACCGTCCTTTCCTTGCAAGGAGGAAGCTGGATACCCAGAGATGAGACACATCAGTTAGAATTCCATCTCTTTTTGCCTCATGGGGCCCCACCTGTTCTGGTCAGGGGTCCTCAGAGCAGAACCAGACCTGGTCTCCCCTGTTCAACCTGCCTGCACCTCATCCCTCATTTCTGTCCCCCTCCTGTCATGGTCCACTGAGTGACCGGAACAAAAGGAGACAAGCCACAGCTCTTCCCAGCTCACATCCCTTCAATGCCCACACCCCATACACACTCACTGCCCTTTACTCATCAGTTCATTCACAGATTTTTATGAAGGGTCTGTTATGTGTCAGGCACTCGTGTGCAGGCTCAGCTTACAGGCCAGCAGAGGAGAAGCCATGATCGGACAGCCACACAGATGAGCATCTGATCCCCACCTGTGGCCAGTGCCATGGAGAAAGGAACGTGGTTCCATGCGGGTTTGAACACAGGACCCTGGCTGGCCAAGCAGAGGAGCAGGAGCCCAGGAAGGGGGCACCAGAGGGTGATATGTTGCAGAGAGCAAGAAAAGAGGGGCAGTCAAAGGTGTCCACATGCTGCTGAAAAACGAGTAAGGTGAGAAAAATGTTCTCCGCTGGGAAAGCATGAACTTCTTAGTGTGGTCATCAAGGCCCCTCATGGTCTGCCTCACTGGTGTCTCCACCCATCCCCTGGCCACCTCGCAGTTGCTGGCACTGTCCCCCTTGTCTGGAATTCCCTTGCCCCTTCTCCTGGCAAACACCAAATGATCCTACAAGCCTCAGCTCAAAAGCCACTTCCTCCATGAAGCCTTACCTAACCACTTTCCCTCAGGCAGAGCATGTCACTTACATCCTTGGTAGTCCCATACCATTTTGTATGAATCTCTGTTTGAGAACATGGCAGACACAACACCCTGGGCCTGCCTAATACCCTTCTTCTTCCCTACTGAAAGAACTCTTGATTCCTTCCTTCCTTCCTTCCTTCCTTCCTTCCTTCCTTCCTTCCTTCCTTCCTTCCTTCCTTCCTTCCTTTTGCCTCTGCAGTCTTCCCGGCCCCAGCAATGTATTGGCCTTGGTCTAATCCAATCATGATAATCCTATGGCCAACTTTTCCAGCCTCCCTTGCAGTTAGAGGTGGCCATGTCACTCAGTTCTGACCAATACAACATGAATGCAAATCTACTGCAGAAGGTAGGGTTGGAAAACCTTTGCCTTCCACTCTTTATTCAGTCTTGAACACAGATATGATGGCTCGAGCTCTGGCAGTCACCTTGAGACCATGAGTGAAAAGCTAGGAAAATTACAAAAATGTTGGCTCTGACGCTATTGACCTGCTGAGTCAAAGCCAGCAGCAGACATATGTTGGACTTCTTGTTTTGTGTGAGAAATAAAACCTTTACTTAAGCCTTTGTTGACTGGGTTTTGTGTTGCTGGTAGCCGAGTGCCTTCTTGATACCCAGCACTTTAAAAATGTTACAAATTTGGGGAAGGTCTGGTAGATATCAATGTGAACAAAATTATCTCCATCTCTGGGCCCTAGGTATCTTTCACACAGTAACCTTTGGCCAGCCTCATTGTCCTTAGCAAGCATATCAAAGCCTTCTAGTTGGTGAGTGTCTATGTTCCATAAAAAAGTAGCCAGAGATATTTGTGTTAGCAATTGCCAGGATGGCATGACAACCCAGATAAATATCAGATTGGCGATGGTATTGATTATAAACAATCACCCATCACAGGACCCCTGGAAGGTATGGCCCCTGGCTGGTACTGTATCCTTTGTCTTGTCAATCATTAGTATTTGAACTATACTATTAGAAAGGTCCTGTTAGTGAGGAATAACCTCGGCAGAACTGCCGGGCTGTCTGTCTGCTCTTCCTGCACGTAAATTGCCCTCTAATCAACTCCGCTATAGTCATGGAGTTGCCTGCATCATTTTTCAGTCAGAAGACACCTTCCTTTTACGGTGGCCATGGTGTCTTTGCCCACAGTCAGACTTTTGGCTACCACAGTCTTCTGCTCCAAGATTTACACAGCCACCACCAGCCCTCCCTTATACCCCAGGGACCTGGCCTGTACCTTCCCCTCCTCCTTGACTCTCACTCTCTCCCTCGTTCTTTGAGGCCCAGGATTGAGCCTCTACATTGCCTCTCTCAGCAGTCCCCATGCCTGCCCCCTGCCCTACCCAGGTGAGATCCTCTTCACGTCTCTCCTGAATCCAATGTGTATATGTTGCTTGCCACTCCCCAGTGGGCCTAACTGAACCCCACCAGATGTTCTCTCAGCAAACTACACATCTTCATCAACTCTGACATCTCTGTCCTTTTGTCTGTCTATAAAACTCCCAGGTATCTGCAAATGCCAATCCCCAGACCCCTTCTCAGACTGCCAGGACAGTTAGTCTGTCCCTCCTCAGACACCCTCAGCCTTTGTTCACAAGCTTGTAGCCATCTAACTACCTGCCAGCCTCTCCTTTCAGAACTTTAAGTTTCCCAGTGAGAGCCCAGGGGTGAAGCATTCACGAACGGAGGTAGGAAAAGGGGAGAGCTCTCAGGCATGTTTGGATCAGGCATGGTGAGATGTTTAGGAAATAAGGTTGCTAAGGTATATTTGCTCTGGTTTCCAGATATCTCAGCATCCTAGTCACCTTTCTATTCATTCATTCATTCATTCATTCATTTAAACAGTAACTGAGTACCTACATGATAAATCCTATGTTGATTCTATGAAATATTATAATTATTTCTATCTTAGAGATGAAGAAACTGAGGCTCAGAGGTGGGCACTTGTTCAAGGTCCCAGAGTTATGGAACTGTCATATCTGTCTGGCTCCTGAGGCAGGGATCTAACCCCTAAAGAGAGGACTGCAGGGAGCTGGGGAGTTTATGTGTCCCAAAGGGCCTCACTCCCCTGGGCCCTGCTCTTGAATCCCCATGGGAAGCCTGGGCTTGGATGGATGGTGCTTCTGTGCTATTTTATGAGATAAGGAGTGAGGGCCTTGACCAAGGCGGAGACTGTTCTGGAACCAGCTCTAGCCTCAGCCTGCTGCCTTAAGTGCCTGGCAGGAGAACTACAGGTGGGGAAATTTCTCAGATACAGATACCCTGGGCTACACCCCTAATCCCTCATACCACACCTCTCTGACCCATAAGAGGCCACCATGGGGCTTAAGCCGTGAGAGAGCAGGACAGTGCTCGCACAGGACTTGCTCCAGCTGGTCAGCCCTGCCAGAGGCACCCACTCCCAACTTCCCAGGTGGGTGCCTACTCAGCATGGGGACAGGGCAGGATGGACAAGTAGGGGCCAGAGGCGGAGCTCTAGGAGGTGGGAGTCCAGCTGCCCACCCTCCTCTGCCCATATGAGGGAAGCCTGGTTTGGGGCAAGGAGGGCAGAGACCTCGCTGCCTATACTGGTTAGGTCAACTGGAACTGAGACCTAGGGGCAGCTGGGGCTGCATGGCCTAGCCAGGGCTCAGTGAGGAAGTGGAGTAGCTGGCTGGGGAAGCGGGAGGGGAAGGAAGGAACTGGCATGGGTCCCCGGCCTGGTGGTGTAGTAGGAAAAGTCCTGGATAGGGATGCCAAACCAAGGGCTTTAGTCCCAGCCATACCATTGGTTGGTTTACTGTGTGACCTTGGGCAAGTGTTTCAACTTCTCTGTACTGTTTTCTCATCTGTAAATTGAGGAGGTTGCATGTGATGATCTGGAAGCTTCCTCTGTGATGAGCATGTCTGCTTGGAATTAGCGATGTGGCTAGATGCTTGTGCCTCTCCCTCTTCCATCTCCCACCTTCCCCGGCCTTACCCTCATCTGTCTGGGGCCACTTCTAAGGTCCAGCCCTGAGTCCTCAGGCCAAGAACTGGCAACTCTGGGTAATTTTCCGGGGCTTTGTGGGACACAGATCTTCATGGTCGTCATCTCTCTTCCTTGGAGGCAGGCCAAGAGGGCATTTTTGTCTGAGAGAAGTGGAATGGGGTTGAGTGCCCAAGGCCACACGGTTCGGGAGGCACATGGCAGGCCTGTCAAGGGCAGCGCAGCCGCACAATTCCCGTGGGCCTGGGTTCACAGTGGGAGCCCAGCTGCAGGGTGTGGGGCTGTGCTCCTGAAAAGCCTCCCCAATATTTCTAGCTCTGTACTTCTTGAACTACCTGCAGGGTAAAAAATGCTTATGAAAGTGTTCATAGCTTCTGGCGCCTGGCTTCCTGAACAAGGTTCCCTGACATGGTACCTGGGGATTCCTCTGCCTAATGACATTTGGAAGTCACTGCTCTGGAAGATGTGGGGGCAGGCTGAGTCTCACTGCAAGCGGGCCTGCAGAGAGTGGTGGGGTGCCACTTGCAGCCTGGAAGGCTCCAGGACTGTCTGGGGTGGGTGGTACAAGCAGCCATCTGGAACTGGAGGACCCAATGCCAGGAGTTAGGTTGTCCTCTGAAGACTTTAAAAGGGGCAGGAGGCTGACCTTGACACCCTCTTCGAACTGAGTATGGACAGCCACGTGCACACTGGGCAGCCCAGGCAAGGAGGGAATTCAGAGGGCTCCTTCCTTCTTGTGTGAAACGCTAATCCCTCTTGAGAAAACATCTTCTGAGGCATGAGGCCAGACTTGTTTGAATTTCCCGAGCTACAGCAACATCTTTTTCCTCTTGGCAGAGGCAATGCTGCCAACATGATTAAAATAATCCTGTTGTTTCCACGGATCTGCACCAGAGGCCTGATCAGGTTTTCTTCCTTGTGGGACATGATACCCCAGAAGCAAAGGGTTTCTTGTAGGCCCCAGAGAGCTGCTTCTGGGGTGAAAAGTCTCTCTGGGCCCTAACGTGGGCAAAACTCCTCCCCCAGAAATGTACTCATGGCTGTGTGGGAGAGAATCTTGTGAAAAATAATCCTGAAAAACAGAAAGAGTGATTGGTGACCAGAGGTTGTCCCACTGTCTTTGACAAGACAGCGAGTGCCCCCACCTCACCGGCTCAGTGGAACTCTCACTGAGCTTTGGCTGAGGGGTCTTCCACGTGCGGGATGCTAAGCGGGGGTGCCCCTCTGGCTCTCCTCCCCTGGCCTTAGGAATATTCCACCAGTTTTTCTCGTCCCCAGACACCAAGCATTCACCTTTAAATATCAGAAAATATAACAATATCGCCTTTCCCCTTCATTTAGCTTGTTTAATCCTTAAACCAACTTCAGAAATTGGGCCGGTTCACCCCCATTTTACAGATGAGACACTGAGGCCCAGAGAAGGGGCCAACGTGTCTTGGGCCGCAGGCAGATTTTCATGAAGCTCAAGTTGCTTAAGGTCCAAAATCCCCATTTGCTGAAAACAATAATACACAAGAAAATTATAACCGAAAACATTATTGAGTGAGTTTTAACTTTTCTGTCATTAAAAACCATCCATCTGAG
Source organism: Macrotus californicus (assembly GCA_007922815.1). Lineage (NCBI taxonomy): Eukaryota > Metazoa > Chordata > Mammalia > Chiroptera > Phyllostomidae > Macrotus > Macrotus californicus. The sequence goes on from VMDR010001188.1 coordinate 39,204, forward strand.
ACTTTATATGACAAAATGAAACAACTTCTGGATAACTGTACTTGTAATCTCACACTTAAAAAGAGGTTCCACAGGGGAAAAAAAAAAGAGCCCCCCCTCCCCCGCAATGCATTAGCCACTGCCAGGGTCTCTCAGGGACGAAGTGGCAGGATGCAGGCTCCAAATCGACTGTCTTCTTTCCTTGCACTTCTTGCTGTCCCTCCTGCCTGCCATTCCAAGTCTTGTTTCTACTGTCCTCTAGGTAATGGGTTGGTACATTGTACCTGCTTTGTTTATCTGCCAAGGTGGGTGGGAGAGTGATCGGATATGATTGGCATATTCTTCCTTCCTATCACACTTAAAAAAGATAAGCCTGTAATCTCTGTTAAGCAGCATCAGGCTAACTCGTATTGTAAAAGGCAGAAATTACATGGGGATGTATGTCAGCTCATTCAAAGGGAAACTTAAGCCAGTCAGCGATTTCACAGATGGATGGGCCGCCCAAACAAGCAGTGAGCGCCCAGTCACCAGATATGCGCAAGAAGAGACTGGAAGCCATTAGCTGCCAAAGAGGGGATTCCAATGTAAGGAACGGGGTGTTCAAGCAGATGCTGTGTAACAGGGGACCCTAAGAGTCTGTGGGGGCAGAAGCTTGGAAAGAGACCCTGTATGTGAGTGAACACAGGAGGTAAGGTGACAGGCTTGGGGTTTGGGCAGGAAGGGGCTTGGAAGCCTGGCTGCCCTTGGCTGGGGGCATAACGTCAGCCCAGGGTCACATTTAGGGCTAGTGGTTGTGACCCGACCCCCAGCTCTTCTCTGCTACATTGTGAGGCTGTCATTCTGCCCTACATGTGTCACTATGCTCACAGGTGCAGGATGAGCTGGGAGAGCTTATTCTCAGGCCCAGCCTGGCCACTGCCGGATAGAGTGTAAGGTAGCTCCATGGGCCTGGGTGTCTCCAGGCAGGATCCAGGAAGAATATCTCTCACTGTCTCACATCACAGGTGCTGCAGAGGTAGAATAAGACCTGGGAGGGACCTGCGAGTCTAACCCCTTGGTAAACTGTCAACTAGTCTCTACACCAGAGCAGGACAGAGCCTCAGTTTCCTCGCTTGTAAGATGGGAACTGTGGTTTGGGACTGTGTGAGGTTTTTGGTTACATCTGTGGCTCTCAAACTTCAGCCTGCATCAGCATCACCTAGAGGGCTTTTGTTCAAACACAAGGGTAACAGCTCCCCACCCCCCCGCACCGAGTTTCTGATTCAGAAGACTTCTGAAGGGCCCTGAAATTTGGCATTTCTAACAAATTCCAACGTGATGCTGATGCTCCTGGTTTGGGGACCCCACTTTAAGAACCACTGAACTAGACCAGTGGGTGCTTGAAGGTGAGTCGGCTAGGAGACTGCCAGCCCCTCGAGGCCAGGGACCAGCTCTAAACCACTTGCATTTCTGCTAAGTGACTGCTCAGCACAGGCACATAAGATGCTCTCAGTATGTGCTGTTTGAACTAAACATTAATGGATATCATGTAGGCTCCTCCTCAAAGGTCCTTTCACCATAGTCCTCAGTGGGCTCTGGTTGCCAGGGAAACAACCAGCAGCAACCAGGCAATTTGCAGAATAGGGGTTCTTTGCCCCCAGCCCAACAGTACATGGATAAGAATGTGGAAGGGGCGCAGGAAGGGAGAGTGTGGCTCTCAAAACCCCCCTCACGGGGACATCTTCCATGCTCGGTAACTTGCCCTAGCTCCTGCTCACAAAGCCAGGAAGGCTTTAAACTGGTTCCGTAACACAAAAAGGAACAAAGAAACAGATGGATGGGAGGATATTGGGAGTAGGAAAGAGGGAGGAATCTTGGTCCCTGAGAACTGCTGTTTACCTGGCCGCTTCACACACATTAACCTTTTGAAATCTGTGGGCTTTGTTACGAGGGCACACAGGACCCGTACAAGGCCGTACAGCTGTCTGGGTTTTGACTGCCTTAAGATTGGAAAACTGATGTGCTGTCGCCGAAAGCTGTTTGTTCTTTCATGTCAGGGCTGCCTGTTAGAAACTGTTGAACTTTGGCTGCTGTTAGAGGGACCTCCAGGTGTGGGAGTATCAGGAAGGCTGGGAGGCTAGTCTGGGAAAGTTATTTTTAGCACCTCAAGGAGTCAGGCTGGTCATCATCTAGGCTTCACCCTCACTGCAGCTGCCCTGTCCTCTTAATCTGCTTCCTTGTTTGGACCCATCCGAGCTATTCTATAAACAGTCCCATCCCCCACCCCAGTTCTGGCCAGGTTAACCCAGTAAAACAGTGGTTCTTATATTTCAGTGTGGGTAAGAGTGAAGCTTTTTTAAGATTTCAATTTCTGCCTTGCCTCCAGAGATTCTGATCCAGTGGCTAGGGGTAAGGATGCCCTAAGAATCAAGTTTTAACAGGACCCCTGCTGGTTCTGATGTAGATAGGTACATCAGTCTGACATAGGTGGATTGCCCTGTGAGTCATCCAGGGCCTCTGTTGTCTCCTGGACTCTCATGGTCTCTTCTGGAAGCCCCCGGGTTGCAGTGACTTCTTGTCCAGCACCCCAGCTGCCTCTGCCCTCTCTTTTTCTCAGCTGTTCCCTGGGAGCAATTTATCTAGTCCCTACATCACCACGTACAGACAGCATATCCACGGCAGCACCCAGTTGGCAAGCTCATCCTGTAACCAGCAGGACCACACACATCTGGCTTAAAAGCCCAGCAGCCAGGGTCCCTGCTCTGTTTTACAAGGACCTGGCTCATGGCCAGACAGGAGGCCTGAGCTAGGAGGCTTTGGGTCGGCTTGGCCAGCTGCCCCTGGCATCAGAATGGAACTAGGGTGTCTGGGGTGTTTCGTAAAAGAGGTTTGTACACAGGAGTATCCCACCTGTGGAGAAAGGACACCCCCCTAATCCAGGTGTCCCCACCACCATCTCCGCCTTAAAAGTTCACATCTTCCCCATGAGTCCTTAATGTAGCAGCACCTGTACCTATGCCTGGACAAACCTTCTTCCATTTCTATGGAGAGAGCCCCAGAAAACAAAGCAAGGCCTTGGACGGGCCACAAAGTCCTTGTCCTGCAATGACCATGGTCCAGTCCCCTCACTCCCTCTCACTCCATTTGGTAGGACTTGGGGGTGGAGAGATAAGAGAGAGCTGGCCTCTAACAGACCTGCCCTGGAGGGACCAAAGACCAATACTCTGGAGACATGATTTAAAGTAGAAAATATTCTGGGCCTTAAAGGGCTAGCTGGTAGAGAGGGAGCCATCACTTCCGGAGGGATCAGGACAACTTTCCAGGGGTAGGAGCATTGGTAAGATCCAGACAAATAAACATGGAAAAGAGCAAACCTGACAGCTCTGAGGAATCGAAATGCATAGCCTGTGTGAGAATTCTTCCAATTTAGCTGGAGTGTAAAGTTCCTGGAGGGAAATGAGGAAGGTCACGCTGGACAGGTTGGGGCCAGATTTTGAATGCTCTTGCATTCCAGACTAAGGCGATCCATTCATTCCATAAACTCTCATTGTGAGCCTGATGTGAGAACTGAAACCCAGTTAGGAAACCCAGCCTGATCCTTGACAGTAGGTAATCTAGACAGGGGCAGGGGCAGTCTGAGAACCCCGAAGGAGGTCTCTAGAGAAAGCTTGATATACCAGACCCACGGAGAGACTGAGAATCTGTTGCTTTTCAATCATGCTGCAGCCCACAGACACACATAACAGTGTGTGGTTACCAGGGAGAAGGGGGTATGGGGCGGGCGGTCAAGGATAAAGAGGACCAAACATACGGCGATGTAAGAGCATTTCACTACGGGTGGAGTACACACAAAGCAATATACCAATCGTGTACCACAGAAATTTGTATTTTTAAAAATAAAATGAGAAAAATGAATAAATCATGCCAGGAAAAAAAAAAAAAAACACCCTCCAGGAAGAGGACAGCTGCATGAGACCTGTCACCACAGGGGTGGCTGGCTCGGCTATGCACACCCGAATGGTGTTGGAGCAATGTCAGTGGTTGTGCACTTTGCTTTTAGGCCCAAGTGACAGACAAAGCAAAGAACACATATTCAGGACGTAAGCATTAGCAAGCTCAGCAGTGAAAATGGCCAGGTTCAGACGGCTGATGTTGGGAGGCAGAGGTTGGGGCACAAAGGGAAGGCAGGGGTGCTGATGGCTTCATTGCATAGCCCAGCGCGATCCTGCCAGCAGTGCCTGGACCAGGAAAGGAAGGCCTCGGGCTTACTTCAGTTACAAAGATGACTAACAGGAAGTGAAGTAGGCATATAGATGTATCATATTGAAAAATGTGTGGGCAGGGGAGGCTGGCTATATGCCATACCCAATGACCCAACTCATCATCAACAGGACTCAAGAGATGACACCTAAAATGTAGGACAGTAACCATCCACAAGAACAGTTATTTACCAGCACAGAAATAAGGCCAGAAGGGCTAAATAAGGCAGTAGGCGACTCTTCCTGGGCAGTGATTTTGAGACGAAATGGCGGGGAGCCGGCAGGAGAACGGTGTGTGCAACCCCACACGTGTATAATGTGATTTAAGAGAAACCAAGTGGATAGTCACTATTTAGGTATTGAAAGCTAGTAAAAGAGCTGGTTCTTTGACCAGTGACAAGGTTGTCTGGGTATTTAAAAAGGTACTTATGTATTTGGCTCAGAACAAGCAAAACATTCCCCAGGCCTGAAAGAAAAGGCACAAAGGGCACAGTGACGCTTCCCTTTCCCCGGTCCCAGTGCTCCTCCAGAGACACCCAACGTCACCTTTTTTGTTTTTTCTTTTCAGAGAGGTCAGGCACGTCCAGCCAACTATCTATCCACAGGAGGTGCATTCTTCCTCCCCTTTCTCCACCTGCGGTTCATTACTTTGCATTTTTCTTTTATCCATTTATCTCGGGGATTACTCAGTATCAGCGATGAGCTCCCTCCCTTGTCCCTTTTATAGCTTGATGGCATTCCTGTTTGGACGTAACAACAATGAATGACAGGGCCTGTTTTGCACACAGCTCCTCCCACAGTATGTCATCTAACTTCTGGATTTTGTCATTATCAGGTGGAAAAAAAAGGTCTCGAGGCCAAGTTTTAATTTGCATTTCTTTTGTGTGGGTTGGAAAAACTTTTCATATGGTTAAGAGCCATTTGGATTTCTTTTTCTGTGAACTGACGATTCATATCTTTCCCCCATTTATGATAATCAGGCTCTTTCTAATTAATTAGTAGGGGCTCTTTATTATGGAAACTAGTCCTTTGACCATTAATAATTGCAAGTATTTCCTCCAGCTATGTCATTCTTTTGATTTTGCCTGTAGGTCTTAGTCACACATTGTTTTGATTTTTATGTTAGGCAGATTTCTCAGTCAGCCTTCTCCTTTATGGGTTCCGGGTTTTGTGTCATAACTCAGAAAGGCCTCTTGGAGCTCAACACAAATTCTCCATGGTTTCTTGTCGGCCTTTTCATTTTTCTTCTTGCTCTCTTTTTTAAATGATTTAAATATTTTATCTGTCAGGAATTTATATGATGAGAGAACCAAAAAAAAAAAAAACCCTGAATTCTCTTCTGGAGGGTGGGCCTCCTGTAGTACAGACTTTCCCAGCTAGGTAAGTGTTCTAGGAACCCGGCTGCATCAGTGTACCAGCTGGCGTTGTTGTGAGAGGCTGCATTTGGCTTCAGTGAATTGTTTTTGAAGACTCTTTCAACACGTTTGCCCATTTCATGATGGGTGATTTATGAGCACACCTGCCCACACCACATTGAGTGTTCAGCAGTTTTTGACCAAAAACAGCATGACCCCCATACCCCACCCTCCCTATTCACCCAATCTTGGCCCTAGTGACTCTTTTTGTTTCCCCGGATGAGAAAAGTCCTCAAAGGGAAATGTTTTGCCGATGTGGAAGAGGTGAAACAAAAATTGGCAGAAGCACTAAAACTGTTCTGAGCAGTGGGAAGAATGTCTCAATAGGGGTAATTGCATCACACGGGGAATACTTTAAAGGTGACTGAAGTTTAAACATGTAAAAATAACAATTTTGATAAATAAATTCTGTTTTTTGGGTCCCCCCAACCTTGTATTAGTATAAGGTATGAGGTGTATATCCACCTCCTTTTTTTTCCCAGCTGGCTAGAAAGAGTGTGTTTTGAGGAAGCAGGGTAGAGGGACAGGAAGGCAGGACAGTGAGCACAGCAGTACTACATAAGGAAGTCTTCCTAACAGTGGGCGTAGAAGAACTGGAGGTGTCATACATAGTCAAGAGCTGCGGAGATAATCCAGTTGCTGATAAGTCAATCGAGGTAAGCCTGCATGCACTAGGGCTAGGGAAGCAGAAAAGGTAAGAAGGTGGGGAGGTCCTGGAGATAGAATCCACAGGCTACAGTTACTGGTTCAATGGAAAAAAGCAAAAGAAAATGCCTTTCCTGCCTCAGGGATGCTATGATTAGATAGCACTCACTGTTATGAGTCCATGCTTCACACAATGAGTTGCAAGGATCCAGGGTCAAAGGTTTCAAAACCTCACTGGGACACTAAGGGGAGATTGTCAACACGGTGTTGAAAAGGTGGGAGTATCACAGATCTGAGTGATGGATTTCCCCACTACTCTCCTGAGGACCTAATATAGGAGTTACATGTTTCCTTAGTTGGACACAGTGTGCCCCAAACTGCCGGCTACTGTGTTCATCAAACCTGTCGGACAGACTGGTTCCTCGATCCAGGAAGCCTGAAACTGGGTCCACAGTAACACTTCCCTCTACATAGCACTCTACTATGTTCAAAGTATTTGGTTGTTTGTTGGTTGGCCCCATTTTCAGAAATGGAGACCCAGCTCTGAACAAAGTGAGTTTCCCACTGCTCCAAAATAAATTTGCAGCAGAGCCTGTGGGACTAATAGCAGTAGTAATAATTATAGCAATGATATGTCTTTAGAGCACTTACTATTGTACTGAGCTAAATCCTTCAGACTCAGGAGTTATATCAGCTAACCCTCAGAACCCTATGTGGATGAAAAAGAGGTTCTACGGAAAGCAAGCTTCCAAGATCTGGTCATAAATTCCTAACTGGGCAGATCATGGTGGATAGTCAAGCCCCAAGCATATATCTATAATTCTTAGGTAAAAGGCCTACCTTTGCCTTAAGCAAATCCTATCCATTGTTTCTGTCTATCCAGCTTAACATACCTTTGAAGGACCCCCCTCTAGACCTGCTCCTTCTAAAGCAATGACCACCCTCAAGAAAGCACATAATCTTGTTCATTATCCTATAATCCAGCGATTTTCAACCAGTGTGCCAAAAGACTTTTTTTTTTAAAGATTTTATTTATTTATTTTTAGAGAGAGGGGAAGGGAGGGAGAAAGAGGGGGAGTGAAACATCAAGGTGTGGTTGTCTCTAGTGCACCGCACCCCCTACTGGGGACACCACCTGCCACCCAGACACGTGCCCTGACTGGGAATGGAACAGGTCACTTTGGTTTGCAGGCCCGCGCACAATCCACTGAGCTACACTGGCCAGGGCAAGACTTTTTAAAAGATGCAATACCTGACTATTTAGTCAGGGGCACTGATGTCTTTTTTTCCCTAGATTGTCAAATTTTTAAAAATGACACCAGCCAACACAATAGCTGTCCGGTATAAATAAGTCAAAATTATACCTACTTTTTTTTTTTTGTCAGATCGGCAAATAATACATTTTTTGGGGGTGTGCGGAATCTTGGTCATTAGTTTACATGTGCCATAAGATGAAAAAGGTTGAAAATCGCTGCTGTATAATCAGATCACCTCCTTGCTTTCGCCCACCTTCATGTAATTTTCCTTATATTCCCTTCTTTGTTCTAAATATATAAAAGAAGCTGCAAACTGTCATTTCTTAGAAGCATTTTTTTCCCCAGCCTGATAAGATCTTGCTTCCAGGATATTCTGTGTGGCTCATATAAATTTGGTTTGGACATTCTTACATCGACACCTGTAACTTATAACAGAAATCGCAGTAGGAGGCAGAGGTGGGTACCCCAGTACAAGACAGATAGATTCCCTCAACCAGAGGCGCCTTTTGTTCCCTCCTCTGGTCCCTCCAGGCCTCACCCCTACCTGGTCACTTCCCGCCCCCAGCCGAAGCAGGTCATCATTCCAATCACAGGTCAAGCGGGAGGGGATCCGGACCATCTGTGCACACTGCAGCCTCAGGTCGGGAAACTGAAGACTGTGGGAGAGAAAAAGCGGTCAACACATGTCAGCCCCTTCTTACAGTAGGCCAGACAGCGCGATGCACAGCCATGGCCCCGTGGTGACCCACGAGAGGGTGGGCAGCAGAGATGGGGACCGCAACAAAGGGGCAGGAGAGGTGGCCTGCCGAGGAGTCCCGCCCTCCGCGGAACCAAGGGCCAGCTCTCAAGCCTGAGTACACAGCCCACAAGCGGTGGGGGCGTGGCCGGTCTGGTCCGTACCAAGAGCACGGATTCGCAGGGGGGGAAACCTGGCCCTGAGAGCTCGCGGGCGGCCCTATGGGATGGGGCGGGGTCACCGATCGCCACGCCCCCACCCCCGTGTTCGGCGCGGGCGGTGGTAGCGCCTCAGTGGTGCAGGCCTGCGTACTGCTTAGTTTGGGGAGTTCATCGGCGCGGCTCCAGGTGAGTGAGGGTTGTCCGGTGCACTGGCTTGTAAGGGTCCGAGGTCCGAGTGTCCGGGTGCGGGAGCTCTGGGGCCCGACCCCTTATGGTCGCCGCGATTGCCCGGGCCCTTGGCGCTGGAGCGACCTTGTGGGCCGGTTAGCTGAGTGTCTCACCCGACGCCCGCACCTCGGTTCTTCACCGGCTGGCCCTTCCTCTCGAGCCGACCTCTTGCGACGGCTTGAGGGTGATCCTTTCCACAGCCAAGGACGCCCGACGGGCCCCTCGGTTCTCGGCGTCAGACGGCTCTGGCTCCAGGGCCCGCGCTGCTCTCCCTGGGGCTGAGCCACTTTTTCTCTCCAAATCTCAGTTTCCCGGTCGGTACTGTCGGCCTCCAGGCGACCACTTTTGGGGGTAACTGATGTAGGAGGCGCTCTCCGAGCGCGAATGGGACCCGAATCCGATCCAACAGCGTCAGGTGGGCTCAGTCCTGGGCTCAGGGAGCCAGTCAGCCCAACCTGTTTTGGGAATCGCTCTGCGTGTGGGCGAGGCCCCGGTATCCCTGGGGGGTAGTGCCTCTCTCTCGCTGCCAGGTGCCTTGGCAGCCGCTGCGTCATTATCTTTGCCCGGCTCTGCTGGACAGCCCTGACACCCTTACTTAGTTCGTGGGAGCCATTGAAAAGGTCGAGGTCGCCTGTGCGGTGGGAAGTTGATCTTGACTTTTTGCTTTTTGTTTCTTAAGGCTAGTCACCACTGTGTAAGCTGGTAACCAATACTGAGGAGATTGGGGTTTAGTGAACGTGACTGCCTCCTCTGTTGGACCCCCCCAAACGCAGCCCTTCCTTTGAGCTTGGCCAAGCTAGAGAGTTGTGCTAGTACCAAGGGAGACGGGGCTGGAGTGGCTGGTCCTGGGTCTGAATCTTGGGACCTTGGCAGGACGCTGAACTTCTTGAGTCTCTGTGTTCTCATTTGCACGGAGCACCCTGCTGCCCCCACAGGATTGAGGTCCTGTGGATCGAAGGAGAGGGTCTTGGAGGGAGGGTGGCATTCAGAACTGTTAAGTTTCTTTAAGCTGAGCAGTTCACTAAGCCTTTGGGATCCATTGTCCCCACTGTGCAATGTTGTGATTCCTGTTGTTTGGGGAGAAGCCATTGTATTCATTAACCACTCACAAGTTCTGCCCTACACAAACCCCCTTTGAGTGGTTGTGGGGTTGGCTTGGGCAGGGAAACAGTTCTAAAGCCCCAGTAAACCCAGAAGGGATCACTGCCTTCTCCTTGCGTCTCTCTAAGGAGTTATTTTCCTCTTGAGAGTGAGTTCCTGAGCTTTCCATGATTTTCATACTCCTAATGTAGGAAGCTCTTTCATTGGGTTGATAGCTTAATCCTTGTCTCAAGTGTCCAAAAAATGGGTATGCACTTCAGAGAAGGGAATATTAGCTTCCAGTTGTGTTGTGCTGTTAGAAGCATTTGGTCTTAGCCGGCAGCGAGGTCTCAGCTCTAACATTCTTCATGTCTAGCACTTAAAAAAAAGGACAAGGAGGTTTGAGAAAAAGCAGCCCAGGGCTGTGTCGTACTTCAGCACCTGGATAGCTGCGTTGGCTGCAGCGGGCAGGAGCCAGGCAGGTGACTATCCCTGGGTGACAGGAGTTTATCAGCCACAGGAGATGTCAGCTGCCTGAAGAACCTGAAATTTTAGGACCTGCCAATGACTGGGTTGATCCTCTTTGAAAACCAGCATCTGAGTAAATCCTTGTGTACTTAGGAGATAGACTCTTTGAAATCAGAACTTCCAGAACATTTACTTGTTAAACCCATGGAACATTTTAAGTGAATAAGAATGTAACTCTTAAGCAACATTGTTCCACCTGATGGAAGCTTCTGTGTAGTTGTAAGACCGTTAGTGGTTCCAGAGAGCCCAGCTGCCCCTGCAGCATGTCCGCTTCCTTGTGGTTTAGGAAGGAGCAGAGCACTGGATGGGGAGTCAGGGGACCTGAGTTCCAGCGCTGGCACCAGCGCTGCGCTTCTTTTGGCCAAGCACCCCAGGCCCGTGGGCCTCCATTTAGTGCCTTGGGATTTAATTTATGTGTCAGATTCATTTGAAAAATAAAATCAGAAAAATATGGAGAAATGACTTTATGAAAATGTAAATTGTTTTCTGTTTACGAAACTATTGAGTGCTCTTTATTTTAAAACCTATTACAGAAATGTGCACTGTAGGTAGTGAATGCTTCACTGAGACAAAAAAAAAAATCGCCGCTTGCACTGTTGTATGTATTCTCCAGATATTTTTCACATATAAAAACACTTATTACCTATAGTTGTGTAACTTTAAGCAACAGAAATTTTTATTTTAATTTTAAACTCAAAGTGTAGGTGAAACTAGCCACACTGTTGTGAGTTTGCTTTTTATTACTTAACATGTTATCTTCCTATAGCACTATGTAGAAGTCTACCTCATTCTTTGTTTAAAACCGCATTCTTTTTTTTTTTTTTAAGATTTTATGTATTTATTTTTAGAGGGGCGGGAAGGGGAGGATAAAGACAGGGAGAGAAACATCACTGTGTGGTTGCCTCTCATGTGCCCCGTACTGGGGACCTGGCCCGCAACCCAGGCATGCGCCCAGAGTGGGAGTTGAACTGGCGACCCTTTGGTTTGCAGGCCCATGCTCAGTCCTCTGAGCTGCACCAGCCAGGGCACAACCTCATTCTTTTCAAAATGACAGGCTATTTCAGTAACCAGTATTGCTGAAAAGAATTGACGGGGTTTGTAGCTCTTTGCTATTATTAATTCCACATGAGCAGTCCTGCTCTTTACCTCATGCAGGTGGGCACGTGTTTTTTGCCTAATGAATTCTTAGAAGTGGAGGAGCTGGAACAATATTTGTCAGCTTTTAAGTGTATTTATCTCACAAATATTGACTGCATTCCAGGCAGTATTTTAGGTGTCAGGCTATAGCAGTGACTAAACAGACAAATCCCCCTAGATCTGATCGTCTAATGAGGATCGCCGAATTACACACATGGTTTGTCAAAGTGGTGATGAGTAATTTGGGATTTAACTTTTTATTATATATGAGATTCATTTAAAAGTTAAAGTTGTAAGAAAATGAAATGGAGAAGTGACTTTTCATTAAAAATGTATTTTTTTTCTGTTCACAAAACATTTTAAGTGCTCATTATAAAAAAAACAAGACTGTTTAGAAAAATATGCAATATAAACAGTGAATGTCCTCCCTAGCCTTACCCCAAGACATTTTTTTCTGTGGAGAAAAATGTCAATATACACTGCCAAACTCCCCTCCAAAAATACTACCTCGTCATCATTTTTTAATTTATAATTCTAAGGCCAGTTGCAAAGACTGATAACGGCAGAGATGCTTTTATTTCAGAAAAATTTGTGCCAGACTCTGCACTGACTTTGTATTGTGCATGCACATCTGTGTGTACACAAACACAGGCACGTTTTTATCTTAAGTGTTTCTGATGGCCCCCCAAGCTGGTGTTTTCTCGCCCACTTCATAGCCGGCCCACTTCATAGCCAGGGAGGGAGCTCTGCAATGAAATCTCTCCGTCAAGGCTGTGAGGGTGAAGCCGAGGCCTCACCCAGGGCCACCTTCTTCCAGAGTCCTCACTCTTTGTGCTGTGTCTCACTTTCTGACTGTAGGGGGCTGCTTGTTTGTTTCTTTGCTGTGGTGGGAGGGGAATCTCTTGATACATACAAGTACTTAATGATATGATTGTTCCTCCTCACCTGCAATACCAGAAGGCACAAAGAAGCATGTCTTTCCTGTATGTTTCACTGTAGGTTCATTCTAGTGTAAGAAACGGAAGTGAAGTAAATATCGGATAGAGAGGTAGATGATGCCAGGCCTTTATGATTATTTCTGTTATACAGGCTACAGAACAAAACCTATTTCCCTGTACGGTTCTGTTATGTGGCATTTGATAGAATCTTAGACTCCCTGGGTGGGGAGGGAGACACTCCTGGGTCACAGGCAGTTTAGCAGCTTACATAGGCAGTGGTCCATGCCAGGCCTTGCATTCTCCATCCGTGAAGTGGGGGAATGAAGACCTGATCCAGTTTCTTCCTGGAATAGCCTGAGAGGTGTTTCCATGTGTTCCTGCGGTAATGCTCTCTTGGAAGTGTTTCCATTCCTGTGGAATGACATTTAAATAATACATATTTGGTCCTGGCTGGTATGACTCAGTTGGTTGGAGCATCGTCCCCTAACCAAAAGGCTGTGGGTTCGATTCCCAGTCAGAGCCCTTATCTAGGTTGTGGGTTCAGTCCCTGGTCCCAGTGTGTAGGGGAGGCAAACAGTCGATGCTCCTCTCTCTCCTTCCCTCTCTCCCTTCCTCTCTCTCTAAAAGCAATAAAAAGAATGTCCTCGGGAGAGAATAAAAACATTTTTTAAATAAAATAAAAATAAAAAACACATATATGGCCTTTAGGGTCTATAAGCTTTTATGTTTAGGGCCTGGTCCAGGCACTTGAGAACACCGCCAGGGAGGGGAACAGACATAAAATTAAACAATTATGGCAGAGTATGTTGAGTTCATTCTCGAGATAATGCAGATGAGGCACTTATCTTAGTGCTGAGCACTCAGGACAAGCTGCCTTTTTGTGTGTGGGAGTCTTGTGACGCTTCACAGAAGAGGTGACATTTGACTTGGGTTTTGGAGGGTAGGCAGGGAGCCCACCCACCAAGGCACACCCCCTCTGGGGGCTATAGGATATAGGTTGCATGAGGCTTGGAGTGAATAGGAATTATCTGAAGGTGTCTGTGAACCATGCTAAGTGACAGGAAGGCTTTTAAACAGGTCAGTGATATGATTAGCACAGAAGTGTTTTCTTGTGTTGGGCTTTTTTTGACTTTCTTCTTGCCCAGTGTCTTTCTCTCTTGGTGAATCCATCATTTGGAAACCTTACTCTGCCTGAATCTGTATCATACCATGTTAGAGCTCCTCATTCCAAAAGTTTGTTTCCTTTCCCAAATCCCTCCCCAAGTGAGATGTTTACATTAATTATACACCTGGGGTGTGTGTGTGTGTGTGTGTGTGAAGGTGGCAGAGGAGTCCCATGGGCAAACCAGCCTCTTTGAAGGCTGGTGGCTCCTGTTGGTTGGGTCCATTGGAGCCAAGTTCATCAGCTTCCGTTAGGCCTGCTGCAGGTGTGGCAACTTAGTTAACACGTGGGTATGTTTTGAACAAAGCACCTGGGAGACCTGGTCCTGCTTGCTTGTGGAGAAAACTGCTGATGTAGGAGGCTTATTTATTTTACTTTTAAAGAGGTGACTATATTGGGGGGAAATATAAGAATTATGCTTTAATTGGAGTGCCGGAGGGTGAGGCATTGTAATACCCTTTGCACAGTGTCTTTCCAGCTAAGAAAGTGTACAGATGCTTCCAGAAATTAGTCAGTGTCAAACCTAAACTAGAATACAGTGATGGGTGGAACTGTGGTGCCATCAGCTGTGGCCTGTTTCTCGGATCATTGGATACTTTAGGAGACATCCTGTGCTAGGAAAATAGAATGGAAATAGTTGGCTTTTGTCTACTGCGTTGTGACAGTGGAGGAAGAAGGACTCTGTGGGGTATGCCCTGTGATGTGGAACTTACATAATTTACTTCCAGGTGAAATTTATGAATTAGATTTAGTCATTTTTTAATCTCCCCTGTCTTTATCTTTAGTGCATTTCCTGTGGTCCTGCCCTTCTCACCCAGTTTGCCGGGCCCAGCCTCCACACCCCCTCTCCCTTCGGTGCTTATGTAAGAATGCCGTGATCTTAGAGTACTCTGACCCTCTCAGGCATGCATCATCATTGCGTTGGGTAGGCTGGGTCTGTACAAAGGTTTGAGGGTTTGGCAGGAACACATGAACTTGTGCTCACCTTCTCTGAACCAGGTGTGTTGATTCTGCATCTGTTGGTCACTTGGGTTCAATTTTCAACACCGCAAACAGGGATGGTGGTTCTTGAATACGCAGGAGAATGTATTAGCCAATTGTGTCCAGGACTTTCAGGGGTGGAGTTTAGGTCGGGACACATTCCAGGCATTGCGTTAGTGATTTGTGGTCTTGGGAGGAAAAGCATTTGTTGGTTTCAGCTAAGGGTTCAGAACCTTTGTGGGTGTTTAAGAAACTACACAGTGTTATATGGACACGTTGGGTACAGTGCCTTATGTAACTCTCAAAGGTCATTTACTATGGCAGCAGATACGGAAAAGGCCATGGCCAACCTGGAAACACCACCAGCAAGATCTCTATCCCAGTTAGTGACCTCACCATCTTCTTGGTCTCTAACACTCTTAGGACAAATGACATCCATCCCTTTTCCCTGCATTCCTTCTGGGTTTCCACCACCGGGCTGTCCTGTCAGTTTTTAGCCTTCGAATGTCTTTCCACTGCCCTGGTGTTATTGTAGCCCCTTGTCATTTCCTGTTTGCTCTAGCCCACTAACTGGCTTCCCGAGTCCATAATTTCTCTTCCCTCTCTGCCCCACCACCTCTCAAGACCTGCCCGTGGTACCATGGCCGGATTGATCCCACAGCTCTGTTCTTACCACCCCCCTTTGCTCAAGAACTTACCATCGCTCTGTCATTTTTTAATATTTTGCTGTGCTTCTTAAACAGAAGAAACCTCATCTTTTTAAAGATTTTACTTGTTTATTTATTTTCAGGAAAAGAGAGGGAAACATCAGTGTGTGAGAGGAATCGGTTGCCTTTTGCATGCCCCGGCCCACAACCCAGACATGTGCCCTGACTGGGAATCAAACCAGCAACCTTTCGGTCCACAGGCTGGCGCTCAGTCCACTGAGCCACGCCAGCCAGCGCTCGCTGTCATGCTGTTTCGTGTTTTCCTTCCCTTTCATCTACTTCCATAATGGAAGTGTCTCACAGTGAAAGGAGTCTAACTCTCCCTCTCCCTGCTGGCAATGTGCTTGGAGTAGAATGTGAATTCAGTGAGTACAGGGAACTTCCCCATCATCCCATGGGTGTAAGCCAGTGCACGCAGCCGTACCAGGTGCCAAGGTAGGCGTTCTAGAAATACCAGCCGGGGGAATGGAGGAATAAATGGATGAATGAGTGACGACAGCTTCTCCCTCCCAGCTGTGCTGCTAAGCTTTCTTTTTAAAAACTAACGAAATGCATAAAAGGAATCTAGTGTAAGCTCTGAGTGTGTGCTGGAGGTCAGGCCTCTGCTGGGCGTTTCATATCTCGTGGTGATCACAACTGTGAGGACAGCGAGTGAGGGGCTGGCTGAAAGCTGAGTGATAAGCAGTGGGACAAATAAAGGGCCCTGTGGTTTGTCGGCGGCATATTTGGGTTTTGAACCAAGTTCTGTCCGTTTGCAAGGCCCATATTCTTTTTCAGCTCGGCTGGGTTTTAAGTTTATTGCATTTGAAGGCCCACACTCAGCAAAACCAAAACCATAGAAAGAACCAGAAGTGAGAGGAGGACCTGGGGAGGCAGGTAATTGTACCAAAGCAACTGTCAAGGGAAGCTATTGTGATTGAGCACAGCACTCAGCTCAGAGCTTCCTAGAAGGCAAGGCCAAGCAGGGTGGCACTGCACAGCAGACCGAAAAGAAGGAAGCAGATCCGCGTCTCACAGGAGGCACCTGTCCCTGGGTCTTTGCAGAAGGTTCCTTGAATAAGGCGGTGGCTGCAGCCTCCGTACCCAGCAGGTGCTTGGAGGGCACATCGTGGGTCCTCTTTGAGATGCTGGGCCAGCAGCTGTGTGTGGACAAGACCAAACAGGATGATGATGGCTTAGAGAGGGTGGAGGGAATGTGCTAAAGAACATAAGAGCATGACCCCCAGCTAGCCAGCCCTCTCTGGGACCCACTTGGGTCAGGGCAGAGAACTTCAGGCTCTAGTATAGTAGTAAGGGCAGAGCTTTCGGAGACGGGAGCAAGAGTCATGCATTTTCTCAGGCAGGGGTAAAGCGGAAGAATCTGGGAGAGCAAGCAGGGAGAGACCCTTTGCCAGAGGTTGGAGGCAGGTAGTCAGTCCATAGAGGAGGTCCTGAGGGTTTTAAGCACCTCTCGTGAGTAGTGTTCTGCTGTTTTGCTGTGAAAATTGAAAAGCCTGGCTTGGCTTCTCGCCCCTTAATGGCAAGAGTTCTCAGAAGGAAGCACTGGTCCTGTTCAAACGCTCACGGCTGGAGGGCCAGCATGCTACATGCACCGTGTGTGGGCCGACGACCAGAGTGGGAGATTCTGTTGGTTCGATCATTGGGCGAGTATGTTTGTTGGCACCATGCTATGCCAGGCCTCTCGAACCCTCGGGGGACAGAGATCCAGGACCGCTCCAGCCAGTCACCAGCTTCTACTGCGTCTCTAGGGGCTATTTAATTTTGAGTAATTCTGTCACCTGATGGTACAGCCAGGGTGTCCACTGCAAAATGAACCCCAGATCGTTCAAGGAAGCAACTTCTGTTTGTAGCTTTGCCTTGTTCTAAAAAGGCTTGGAAGGGCATGCAAGTGGATGACAGAGTGTCTCTGATTCCATTTAGTCGGGGCTTGAAATCTGCTTCCACCTCCTATCAGTTCCCTGATTTTGGACGAGGACTTTAACCTCTGTGGTAATTACAACTCCTCTACCTCAGAGGGCTGTTGTAAGGATAGAATGAGGTAGTAGAATGTGATAGTGTAAATGCCTAACTATGTTAATTATTGCTACAATTAGTATTTATTTAAAAAAATAGATGAGACCCAGGGTTAAGGATAGTGTGTGGCTGCTAGAGGCTCTTCTGTTTTGTTCAGCTTCTTGATGTCCAGAGCAAAAAGGGAAGGGCACTCAGGAATGGGAAGTGACTGTTAAATGGGCATGAGGTTTCTTTCTGGGGTCACGAAACTGCTGGGATTAGTTGTGACGCCTGCACAACGGGCGAGTGTACTGGATACCACTAAATTGTACACTTTAAAACGGTGACTTTTATGGTGTCCCGTCCAGCAGGACCGTGTGTTGTGGAATGCTTGTCCTATATCCCCGGACAAGTGACGAACAAATTCACGCGGACTAAAGGAATCCAGTGGAGAAAAAGGGATGTCGAGCCACTCTCTAAGTGAGAGAGTGTTAGGGTTTGCGTGGCTGCTCTATCAGAGAGAGGGGGGTGGGAGCAAGAGAGGGCAAGAGAGAGAAAGAGAGGGAGAGAGAGGGAGAGAGACAGGGCTGGGACCCTTCCCCTGGACAGGCTTTTATTGACACTCTAGGTATATTACATCCGGGATGGTTCTCATTAACTATGCACAGGTACACTTTGCGTGGTTTCCATAACAAAAGAAAGAATGTTGCTAATGGAAAAGAGGTGGAACTGGTTACACCCAAACTGAGAGGTTTAGCATAGATTTTGGGAAGTTACTTTAAAGATATGCAGTAAACATTTGTTTCCTCAATTCAAGGTGAGGGAGTTTTTAGCAAAAGCAAGTCTCAAAGCAGCCTAGGTACAATGCAGGCCTGATTCCCCACGGGAGACCTATTCACAGATGTTCTCTGCACGCCACGTGTGTCTGTCTGCGTTCAGAACCAGAGCTGAGCCACAAGATTGCATCACGCATGGATAGGTTCCCTATATTATGGTATGTGAATTATATCTCCATTTTTTAAAACCCAGTTTATAGGTTATGAGTCCTTGAGCAGCTGGACTCCACCAGTCCTGCCGCTGGCTCCCCGTCACCTTGAGCAAACGCCACACTCCTGTGGCCAGCACACTCGCTGCTCGCTGTGTGTCTCTGGGCTCTCCCACATTCTTCATTCCTCTTGAAGTTAACTGGGGCTCAGGCCCCTGAGAAGGAGGTGTGGGTGTCACGTCTGGCCCGAGGCATTTAAGAACTGGGTCTGAGCCCTTCCGCTATTTGCTCTCCTTCACACCAACCCTGGGAGTTACACATTGAGGTGGGGAAGTCACAAGGAAAAAGCTGCTTGAACTATACCTGGTTCCCTTATGGAGGCCAGGCGCAGAACAGTCACCTTGCCTACGCCAGACATGGCATGAGTGTGCGTTAAACCACCCGGCTATGTGTCAGTGCTCAGAGGACACCTTTCCCAAGCCCGGTTATCGCATTGCCCCTGGCACAGGTGTACTATTTGATGTGGTGGGCGTCTTCTAACAGGAAGCCACAGCAGATGCAGTGGCATAGTGGCTGTCATAACACAGCTGTGTCCCCACAGCTTGCTGCCACCAAATACACAGCTGTCCTGGCAGTACCTGTCAGAAGGAGTATTACACTGTCAGTCTCAGGAACACCTCGTGTGACCTAGTGTGCCTGTCCCAAGTCACAGCTCGGCATAATGCCAGGCCAGCCTCGGAGGCTTTTGTCTTCCTGCTCCCTGAGAGAATGTGGTCAGGACAACAGGAAACTGCCCTCAACTAATGGTTTGGTGCTGATGCCAAGTCTTGTAAACGGGGTGCAGTCATTGGGGGTGCTGCTGTAGACACTGCGGGGCAGTCCTGTGTCACCTTGGCGCCTGATTGTTACTGACTTACTTGTGTTGTTGTGGGTTTTTCATGACCTGCCACAATAGTTTGGGACAGGTCCAGGCTACTCTTCGTGCCGGAGCCAACAGGTGAATTTGGAATAAGTGCCATCATTTCTCCACTTGGGTCAGTGGAAGTTTGCAAAGTATCGAATGAGGTAGAAAAGTGGGGATAGGGGGGCACTGGGGCTTGGCAGGAGTTCAGAACCCGAAGCTCTGTGCTCTCAAAGGCCAGAGCAGCTGTTGCTGTGCCTTTTACAATGATTTCAGACCTTCGGAGCAGTCTGCTGGGCCTGACCTTTGCCTGGCATTGTCTTCTTCTGTCTCCTCGCCCCTCCACCCCTTTACTGAGAGGGACTTGTATTGCATCACTTGTAAAATAACATGACCTACACATAAAGTAAGGTTTTTTTCTGTTGAAAGTCAAGGTGAGCTGATCAAGAATGATTGACAGGCAATGCATTCAAATTCAACATGCTCCCATTGGCCAGGGGCAGTGGCTCAGGGAGGGGTGCTGGTCCTTTCAGTTCCAGCTCACTCGGGTTCTCTGAAGGGCAGGGTTGCACAGGTTCTGGGAGTTCTAAACCGCAACCCAGACCCTTAACTTCCCTCAAAAAAGGTTGGGTTTCTCCAGAGCTTCTGGATTTCACCAGATCGTGTCTCTTAAACTCCTGAAGGAAATCGGGACGTCACCGGACTCGGTTTCCAGGAGGGGCCAGATCTGCGGTTCTCTGCCACTCCCCTAGCTTGAGCACACCCAGTACACCTGGCACAGAACAGAACAACAGTCACCGTTTTTCTCCATTCAGATGTCACTCACCGGGTGCATCTGTTGTCTTCGATAATTCTTACCTCACAACAGCCCCTCTGAGATAGATACTATTATCCCCATTCTATAAATGAATAAACTGAGGTGCAGAGAGATTTTAGCATCCATGTGTGTGTACATGTGTGTAAATGTTGTGACTTAAGGAGAATCATGGGTAAATGGTGATCATTGAAATTGCTTCCTAGGACTCTGATTCTTACTTTCTGTGTCACCCACTGCCCTGACAATCTCCCCTCCAGCTGTCACACCGAGGAGGGCTCGGGACTGTGGAGCAGGTGATGAATATCTGGCTCTCAGCAAGTGGAGAGCTAAGTGGTGACCTGTATGTCCCCAGGCTGTGGTCCTCAGGTTGGCATGTGCTTGCAGCCCTGGGACAGCACCTCCCACTGCACATGCTCCCCGCTGTTCCACAGCGGGTCTTTTTCCCTCTTCCCCCCTTTCCACTCCCCTGCTCACATTGCCTCTAGTCTTTGAAATTTAATTCTACCACAGGCAAGCTCTTTATCACTCTTATTTAGCTGGCACGAGCCTCAGTCCACAAAGCAGGTGGAGAGAAATACGATTTTCTACAAATGAACTGAATATCTCACGTCATGCTCCAAGTTGGCTGGAGTCCACCGCCGTCATTCTTGGAGCTTCCTAGGGGTCATAACAAGGTTGTGCGGCTTCCTGTAGGGCCCACGTTTTGGGGGCCCTCAGTCATCAGCCCATAGTGGCCTCTACAGTGGTGGCTGTTGTCTCTCTCACATGGTCATTTCAGATCTGGGTGCTGTCTGCTGGTTTTTGTGCCTCACTTACAGAATGACGGTTTGTTGTTTGCTGCTGGGATCTCCCCATTCCCCAGCCAGGCAGCCACCTCCCTCGGTTATCACTCCACCGCTCTGGGACCTTGTCATCTCCTAGGGGCACTGCCACCAAGAGGCATGTGGGACCTCTTCTCTTCCCCCACTTCTGGAGACATCTCTTCTTAGTTCTTGGTACAATAATCATGATCAGGAAGTGAACATTGAAAATATTGTATTGTCTAATCACAGAGTTTATTCAAACTTGGTTACTCAAGTCTTCTAACCAAAGAAAGATCATCTTTTTTTCCTGGTCCAAGATTGCGTTTAGCTGTAACCACTCTTCAGTTTCCTTTGATGAGGACTGGTTCCTCAGTCTTTTTTTGTCTTTCATGACCTTGACATTTGTCAAAAAGTCATGCCATTTCCTTGTAGAATGACCCTCAGTGTGGTTTTGTCTGATGTTCTTTCATGGTAAATTCAGGTTATTTATTTTTGGTGGGATACCACAGAAGTGGTATCGTGTATTTACAACACCGTATCTAGTGGCCGGTGGTGTCACTTTCCCCCCGATATGGGAGCGGTTAACTTAGATCACTCAAGTATGTGGTATCAGGCAGGTTCTCCATTATGAAGTTCTTTTTTCCCCAATGTAATCAATAAGTTTCTCATCAGACTTTTACTTACAAGTTTTAGCATTCATGATTCTTGTCTGAAACAGTTATTACCATGGTGGTTGTTGATTGGTGATTTTCTGTCTTTCATTTCTTCTACATTTATTAGTTGGCATTCCACTGTAAGGAAGAACTTTCTTTTTTCACCCATGTATTCACTTATATATTTCTACCAGTATTAACTCATAAGTTATTCCTTTATCCTATGGGTTATAAACTGTCACTACTGGTCTTTATTTGTATATTCAAATGGTCCCAAATTTGGCCGGTGGGACCCCTCCCCCACCCCCACCCCCGTAGACTTCTGTGTCCTTTGGACATGTCCCACCATTATCAAGCCCTTCCCTACTCTGGCACAGGGCGTGCCTCACCTCAGGTCCCTTCACTGCTGCTCCTGCCCCCGTTCTAGAGTCAGGGGTTTCTCTGCGGAGCCCTGGGTCCTTGTGATGGAGAATGGCTTAGAAACTGAGACCTGGGTGCCGGGTGGCTTCTTGTTCCTGGGACATCATTATTTCTAGGACCCCTTAGCAGAGAAAACCAGGAAATATACACATAAATATATACACATTTGCAGATCGGTCTTTACACATTAAAAAACCATTTGGAGATGTGGATATGGGTACTTCCAATTTCAGTCCAACCTCACAGCGTTCACTTCTCTCCCTCCATATTTGTAACTCCCTATCTCAGCAGTGTGAAGTCCAGCTCCCATGTATTTGTTTTTTTAAATTTAAAAATTTTTTATTTTTTAATTATTAGAGAGACATTGATTTGTTGTTCCACTCATCCATGCATTCACTGGTTGATTCCTGCATGTGCCTTCACCAGGGATTGAACTTGCAACCTTGGTACATCAGGGCAGCACTCCAACCAACAGACCCACCCAGCCAGGGCTGTATTTATTTTTAATTTTCAAAGTAACACATGAACATCGGATGTCTCACTATAAAAGAACAGACAAAGCAAAGTCCCCTTTAGATACCTACCACCCCAATCATATTCTAGACATTCTCTGGAGGAGGTCACTATTGTACATATCTTCCTGGGTCATTTTCTGGAGAAATACATAATTTATTTTTTAAAGATTTTTTTTTTTTTTTTTTTATAGACAGAGGGGAAGGGAGGGAGAAAGAGGAAGAGAACCATCAATGTGTGGTTGCCTCTCGTGCACCCCCTACTGGGGACCTGGCCCGCAGCCCAGCCATGTGCCCTGACTGGGAATTGAACCTGCAACCCTTTGGTTTTCAGGCCAGTGCTCAGTCCACTGAGCCACACCAGACAGGGCTAAATACATAATTTTTATTTTATTTCACTAATGGTTTCATAATGAGAATATAACTCTATTTGTTATTTAATATGTTTTGGCAGTCTTACATACCATTAACTTATCTAATTATTTTTAACTACTGCATAGCATTCTATAATTTGGAATTGAAAACAAACATAAGCATCCAGCCTGGGGCCAAAACAAACAGTGAACATGTCCCTGGGCCCAGTGAGAGGCACATTCCAAGGGGAGAACCCGTGGACCTGGGCTGGTTTAGTTTGTTGTTTTCCCCATAAGAAGACAACTTCAAAAATATTTTTCTGATTAGGTAAGTAACACATGCTCACTGTTCTTTTTTTAAAAAGTCTATAAATATACATTAAAATTAAGTTGGAAAAAATAAAGTCTCGCCCCTGAGGTAGTATTTTTGTGATGATCCTTTCAAATATCATCTTATACATATTCATACATAAATATTTTTACATATCTAGGGCCACAGCGCATATGCTGTTGTATTTCGGATGCTTACTTATTTTGCAGTAACTTATGTGTAGTAAACTTTATAAAACTTCAGTGTGCAGCTTCATGAATTTTTACATGGATAAACTCCCCTGTAAATGCCAGGTCACGGTAGTGCACATTGTCCAGCATGCCAGAAGCTTCCTTTTTGTCTCCTACTCATGACCCTTCCCCGAAGATACCCACTCTTCTGCTGTCTGTCACCGTAGATTACTTTTGTCTGTTCTTGAACTATAGATGGTTCATACTCCTCTCTGTCTGGCTTCTCCCACTCAGTGTTAACGTCTGTTGAGATTCGTCCGTGTTACTGTGTGTCTCAGCAGTTCGTTCTTTTTCATGTCATAGCTGTAGGCACTTAATCATTTTTTGTGGTTTCTTTCTTACTCAGGATTGTTCATAGTAACAGCTACGTTTAGTATAGCACATACTCTCTGCTATGTCCTGTCCTAAACCTTTTACAGATTCCATTTGGAGATGAGGATTATTTAATCCTCACAAGAACCCAGTGAAGTGGGTGCTGTTACTCTGGCAATAGCATGTCCATGCCTCTTTACCAGGTTGAAGTAGCTCCTTGTCGTTCCTCGTTCACCTGGCGTGTTCATGGTGAATGGAGGCTGCATTCTGTGAGATGCTATTTCTCTGCCTATTAAGATGGCCATCTGAGTTTGTTAAGCCCGTCGGTACAGTGAACTGCGCCGAGTTCCGCTATGGAACCAGCCTGCACCCCTGGAGTGAAGTCCCTTTGATCATGACGGAGTGTCCTTTTGTATGCACTGTGGGGTTAATAGGCTAATTTTTCAGATATTTGCATCTGTGTTCATAAGGCATGTTAGTCTGTAGTTTTTTGTACTGCCGTGCCTGGTTTTTGTGTAAGGGTAACACAGGCTTCATAAAATGAGTTGGGAAATCTGTTTTCTGGCAGATGTTATACAGAGTTGGTATTATTTCTTCCTTAAGTGTTTGATAGGATTTACCAGTGCCGTCTGCTCTCAGTGTTCATTTATGGTGAAGGTTTGAATGTAATTTGAGTTCTTTTAGAGAACTGTTCAGGTTATCTGTTTTTCTTGGGTGAGCTCTGATTGTTTCTATTAAGAAATTTGTCCATTTCACCTAAGTTATCAAGTGTGAGCATAATGTTCATAATTTCCCATATTACAGTGAGTCTAGTGATGTCCCCCTCGCTTATTCCCTTTATCGGCAATTTATGTCATTTGTTTTCTTTTTTGTCATTATCAGCTGGCTAGAGGTTGATCCTGTTTAAAGGCAATATATGTATCAAGAACTATATAAAATTCAAATCTAGTTGGGAATTTAAGGGTTTTTTTTAGAGTGAAAAGCTTTTTGTCTAAAGATGCTTTTATCGGTATTATTTAGGGAAGAAGTCAAAATGGACTTCAGAAACAGACACACGTTTTAATTTAAGCTCCACCACGTACCTCACATGAACCACTTACCCTGATCCGAGCACTGAGTTCATCGTTTAGGAGACAGTAGTGGCTTCAGTGTGAGGTGGCCGAGACAGTGAGGTGCATACACACCCAGGAAGTGCCAGGCCCTGTGCTTGCTTTCCGTGGGCAGCCGCTGCTGCGCCACTCACCGAAGTGAGGAGCCGGGAAGAACGCCGTTAAAATTGCTCTTTTGTGGGCTGTTCCCCCGTTTTCCTGGGGCGGGTTACTTGCTTCTCTGTCCCCACAGCACTTGGATGTGATTATAGTTCTCGCATTTGACCGCAGTGTTTTAGGGTTTCCCTGGCCAGATCGTGAACTTTTGCACAGCCGGGCTGTACTTTCCTCATCTCTTCTCCCACGTACTATATATCTATGTGAGCAAAAATATTTCACCCTGACCGCTGTGGCTCAGTGGGTTGGACATCGTCCTGCAAAGCAAAGCGTTGCTGGTTCGATTCCCGGTCAGGACACATGCCTGGGTTGTGGGTTCAGTCCCCGGTCGGGGCGCATGTGCGAAGCAACTGATCAATGTTTCTCTCACATTGATGTTTCTCTCCCTCTTTTTCTTCCTCCCTTCCTCTCTCTCTAAAAACTAAGTAAATATTTAAAAATATTTCAATAAATGAAGGATAGGGCAGTAATTAAGTAAATAATGGTATATCAAATCAGGGGACTCTTGGACAGTCAAAGAAAATATCATTATAAAGGATCCTCTAACAACATGAAAAAATGTTTTATAAAATAGGATACATTTTATTTGCTTTTTGTATGAATGTGTGTACACGTATATGTGTGTGTAATATATTTATGTATGGAACAAGTGAAGGAAAACACTAGAGAGGAACACTGTGTGGGCGAGTCCCCTGTTGCTGGAGTTTGTGCGGGGAGAGTCGGCAGTCCTGGCACAAGTGGTTGTTGAGGTGCCTGAGTGGGGAGACCAGGAGTGCTAGCACTCCCGGTCCCCTCTGTCACTGTTTACAGACACCCGGTCCTCCCTCCCGGAGCCGGAAGGAGCAGTGAAAGTTCCATCCAGGGAGCAGCAGCTGTGTCTGTGCAGACCGAGTTGGGTTTTTGTTTTTTTTTAATGTATTGATTTTAGAGAGAGGCAGAATTAACAGTGATTTGTTGGTCCACTTATTCATGCACTCATTGGTTGCTTCTTGTATGTGTCCTGACCAGGGATTAAATCCTCAACCTTGGTGTATCAGGATGATGCTCAAACCACCTGAGCTACCCGGCCGGGGCCCAGAGTTGGGTCTTAAAGACATAATTAGGACATGATGATGGTGTGTTTGGGGGAGCCAGAAGGCCATTTACCCCATCCAGAGGTCCTTGTTGAAGATGAGACACCACTCTGTGTGAAGCACAGACTGTTCTTGGGACCAGTTTTTTTCATTGAAAGAGTTAATACTTCCCCCCTTCAGGCCTTTTTTGGAGGACTGCCCTAAACCTCCCTGTTCCTCTTCCTCCTTCCTGAGGCCTCTGGATATGCTGTGGGGTCCCATATCACCGGTGGGATGTCTGCCCTCGCTTCCCGTAGCTCTTGTTTAATGTGAGTTAGAAGTGTGTGTGTGTGTTCATTCAAAAGGTGCAGTGAAAGAGATCCAGAAGTCAGTATTTAAGTATTAATTCAGGGCAGAGCCTTGGGGTTTTCCCCAGCATTGTCACCGATCAGCCAGTTCACTGAAATGAACATTAATTTGGTGGGTTTGTGTCCCAGGCCCCTGGGATGGCAGGGGCTCTCTGGGTCATTCACTAAGCCCAGATCAGCCAGCCTTCTGTGGGCGCATCTGCTCCGACAGGGGCCTTGCCTCACAGCAGCTCCTTGTCTTTACGCCCCGTTGTCAGGAGGTCCTTCTTGCGGAGTGTATATGGCCCCGCCCTCCATGACCAGGCCCCGCCTCTGCACTCTGGGGCTTCTCCTTTCTCTGTTTTCTGACTACTCAAAGAAGGGATTAGGTGCCTCTGAATCTCCTTTTCCTGAGGGTAGTACACCTTTTCAGTTCCTTTACTGTTTCACGTTTTGGGGACTGCTCCATCCTGGGGATGCTTTCTGATTGTGTTTGTTTGTCTTTGATGCTTAGTGTGACCCATCTGTACCTCTATTAATGAGCCCTTGCACTGACCAGCGTGGCTCACTTGGTTGGATGTCATCCTGCAAAACGAAAGGTTGCAGTTGGATTCCTGATCAAGGCACGAGCCTGGAGTGTGAGTTCAGCCCCCGGTCAGGGTCATGCTAAAGGCAACCGATTGATGTTTCTCTCCCTCTCTTTCTCCTCTCTTCCCCTCTCTAAACATAAGCAAATAAAATCTTTAAAAGATAAAACTATATTAATGAGCCCTTAGTGCACATTCCCTTTGGGAGGCATTGGCCTGTCCCATTCTTGTTTCTGTGGAAGGGAGGGTGCACCCTGTCTGTGCCACAGGCTTGCTGCATGGGCCGTGGTGTGAACTGTCACGTGCCCTGCCTATGTGTATGTGTTTGGGGGAGGAGGTGACAAGGGGGTCTGATTGCTCTCTAGGGGTTCTTGTCAGAGTGTCACCCCTTATTCCCGCTGATGCCCCAGAGGCAGAAGCAGCCTTCAGAACTGGTCTGCCCAGCACCTGAGTAAACTAAGGCAAGTCCTCAGCTTTGTGTTTCTCTTTCTTATTTGTATTCAAAATTAAGTGAGGCAAAGGAGTGAGGATTGACCTGTGTTAACTTGCATTGGGAAAACCCAGTTCTCCCTCCTGAGTCTCTCCCTTATTCTTACACTTCTACCGCACCCAGAGCCCTTCATTCTCTGTGACACCAGCTGGGGATTCAACAGTTCAAGTGTCGGTTCTGACACTGTCTACCTGGAGAGAGCATCAGATCCCACAGGCTAAGGGCTCAGTCCCACAAAACTGCCTCCACATCAGATGCCAATCACAAATCTAGGATGGCACCTGCGCTTGTGACAGATAGGCTGGAAGTGGGAGTTCTAGCGACTTCCCCTTCTCGTTCAGTGAATGTGCTGGAGCGGCTCACAGAACTCAGGAGAACAGTTACCTACACTGACCAGGTTATTGGAGGAGGTGACAAGGGGTGCCCATGAACAGCCAGATGAAGAGGTACATAGGGCGAGGTCTGGGAGGGGCTTGAGTACAGGAGCTTCTGTCCCTGTGGAGTTGGAGTGTGTCACCTTCTAGTATGTGGATGTGTTCACCAACCTGGAAGGTCTCCCAACCCTGCCCTTTTGGGACTTCATGGAGGCTTCAGCACACGGGCATCATCAATTATTAACTCCATTTCAGCCCCTCTCCCCTCTCTGTAGAAGGGGGTGGGGCTGAAAACCCCAAGCTTCTAATCATGGCTTGGTCTTCCTGGTGACCACTCCCCATCCAGGAGACATCCAGGAGCCCATCCAGTTTTGCCTCATTAGAACCAAAGCTACTCCTGTCACTCAGGAGATTCTGAGGGAGCTGTGTGTCAGGAACAGGACACAGAGAGCAATATATTTATATATATTTATGTGTGTGTGTATATATATATATATATATATATATATATATATGTGTGTGTGTGTGTGTGTGTGTGTGTGTGTGTGTGTGTGTGTGTGTGTATAAACTATTTTTCTCTTATCTCACAAAGCTCATGCGAAGTATCTTATACCCATAAATTGCCCTGTGCTAACTTTTAATAGCGTTACTAAGTTATACCCACAAAAGGCCCTGGAGTGCTTTGCCAAAGGCTTAGGGGAACTGTGGGTTCACTGGATTTGGTGCTCCGGTCCAGTGGCCAAGGCCCCAGCGAGACTGGTTGAAACCAGCCCGCGTGGTATTCCGACTAGCTGCAGTCAGTGGTCAGCCCCCGCGGGGCTTTGTCAGCTTGATTTGTGCTGAGTGATGCTGGCCCTCCGGCTGCTTCTCGCCAAGTCATGCTTTCACAGACCCAGCCTCCCTGGCCGCCTCCCTCTTTCACAACACCAGTCATGTGTCTCCAGACCTCACTCGTAAGCCCTGTTATGTAGGGGAAAGGTTGTCAGCTAAGGGCGTTTGAGCATCTGCTGTGGAACGCTGGCCCGAGTTCAAGTCTAGACTGCTTTAGTCAGTGTTCTGTGAGTGTGTTGATAGCACGTGGTGCGAGCACCTTTGTATAGGAACATAGTTCTTCTCTCTGATCATGTCACACCCTCGCCCTGTCGTCATTGGCTGCCTGGGACCCAAAGACCTTAGACACATAGAGGGGTCCTGGGCCCTTTGTACGCTGGTCTCAGCCTCATTTAAAACGTTCATTTCTTCCTCACCACCCTTCCACCCCCACATACAAATGCACCCCATCATGCCACACTCGAGTGACCGCAGATTCTGCCGCTACTGCTCCTTCATGGGTTAGGCCTTGGTGCGTGCTGTTTGTGTCTGGGGTTTCTCTGGGCTCTTCTGTATGAGCCTCTTCCTTGTTCACGCTCAGATGCTGAGCTTCCCAGCCCAGATGTTGATGCGACCTCGTTGACTGTCTTGGACCATCTTCCCTTTTTGTCCCCACACCAGGCCTCCCCATGACACTGTAACTGTCGGGCTATGCCTGCAGGTTGGCACTGTCCACCCCCCACCAGGGTGGTGGCAGAGGAGGCCTGATAAAAGAGAAGATTTAAATAAAATGAAGAGTATTATAATACCCAGAATATATTCTAAATAAAAAATCACTCACCGTAGTGTGAACGAGGAAAATCTCAACCTGCATGCAAAAAGACAGCCAACAGATGCCCACATCGGGATCACACAGGTGTTGGAGTCACACAAGACATAAAGAAGAGCCGAGCAGACGTCCTAGAACTAAAAATACGATCCTGGAGGGGAAAAAACCTCAGTGGACGGCCCCACAAAAGAAAGGAGAAGACAGAGAAAATCATCAGTGAACTTGAAGCTAGAACAGTGGAAATTAACCAGTCTGAACAACACAGAAACTAGACCGGTACAACTGAACAGAGCCCCGGAAACCTGTGGGACTAATAAAACACGTTTATGTCGTCATCATCCCAGAAGGAGAGGAAAAGAGGGTGGGGCTGATAAAGTGTGTGAAAAAGTAATGGCTGAAAAGTCCTCAAATCTACAAGTTCAAGAAGCTGGGAGAATTCCAAACCAGATAAACCCAAAGAAACTCACAGCGGCCACATCTCAGTTTGGGTGATAAACTTTGTGGGCACTCTATCAGGGCCCTGTGTCCAACCCATGGCCCAACACAAAATCGTAAATTTACTTAAAACCTTTTTTTTTTCCCATCAGTTTTCATTGGTGTTTGTGTATTTAATGTGTAGCCCAAGACAGCCATTCCTCCAGTGTGGCCCAGAGACCCAAAAGGTCGGACACCCTGCTCTAGCTGGAGAGGACTCGGTTCCAATTGCTCCCCTGAGCGCCCTCATCAGCAGGCTGCCTCGAGGGGGGGACTTTTCCCTGGGGGTCTCTCGGTCTCCGGAGGATGAGCTGTGAGGCGAGAGCAGTCTTTGCTTTCTTGAGGGTTTCCCCTCACCTTGAAGCCATTAAACCTTGGCAGAGGCGTGTGAACCTGAGCATACCATGTTTCCCGGGCAGCTGAGGAACGGATGCCAGACCTTCTGGCTACCCCAGGGTGACGGTGACTGTTTGCCAGAAGGGCTGAGTTGCTTGCTCACTTCCTTCCTTCCTTCTCGGTTGCATCAGGTGATGGCTCTGATGTCAGTGCTGGGTTGGCCAATCAGTCTTATTTACTGACCAGAAGTTGCGTATAGTAAACAGCACCTGCAAATATGTCCTGGGAGATAATTTTACACTCCAACATTGTGAATGGTTGGATGGGGAAAGGGCCCTCCTGTTCTTTCAGAAGCTGGCGAAGGTCCCGCCAGTGCCCCTGGCCCAAGAGGCCAGGAATTTGTCCACCTGCTGTACAGTGTGGTGGACTGCTTGTCTGCCAGGGGGTTGGAGTCGCTAACCTTGGCCCATGCCATTGGTGGGAATTGGCTGGCTGTTGAAATTCAGGAAGAATAGGATCTGTCTGTCTGTCTATGCCCCTTTCTGTATGTACGTTGTCTTTTATAATCATAATAAAAACTTACATATAGACCTAATTTGTAGTAAAGATCAAGCCAGATCTGTTCTACTTGGGGTGGTTTCTTGACACACCCACTTTCTGTGCCTAATGTTACACATGGGGACATCAAAGCCTATGGCCAGTCAGGGATTGGCCCAGCAGCCCCGCCAGCTGGTGGCAGAACGGTGGCAGCACCCCAGTCTGGTTAAGAAGCTACCCTTTCTGCTTTCTCATACCCATCTCCACCCCCTCCTCCTACTCCTCCTCTTTTTCTGTCACTGACAAATGTTGCGTTTGGCCCCCGAGCTCTGCGCGTGGAAAGAAGTGGCTCACAGGGCAGAAGGATTACACAGGCCTCCCACAGTCTCCTTGGATTGCCTGTGAGCACCTCAGACAGTCTTGTGGTCACCCTGCCACACCTGAAGTGGAGGACACTTGTCAGGCAGGACGTCAAAATTTTCCCATCGGAACACAGCAGAGGAGAGTGACTTTGTGTCTGAGGGTCTTCGATCACAGACTGCCGAGGCACCACGTCACACTGCCAGAGGGGTCTCATTTTCCAGTGCAGTGGGAGTTCGTATCAGTGAAAGCCCCTGTCTGGTCACATCAGTACTGTCTTGGGGTCGTTCAGTTTCATTGTTAGATCTTCTCCATTCCTTCTGATGACTTTGTGTCTTTGCAAAGCTGGGTTTTTAGTGATTGTTTAGACCTAACTACTTCCTGTATGTAACTGTTAGGTGTTGCTTTGGGCCTAGAATACCACAAAAGTTTTCCTGAGATACTAGTGGCTCCATGAACTGTGAGGGTTTGGGAGCCTCTGTCCCATTGCCAAGTGGGCACTCTACCAGCCCAAATTTCATTTAAATCCACAAACTTCAAAGTACTGATTCATGCAGATTTTACATCCTGTGTCATAATGTATTCCTTGAGCACTGGATCATGGGCCAAGAAATTTGCCAGGAAAGCGTGACCCATGGAAGTGACCCTCGATCTGAGGTCTGAAGACTGAATAGGAATCAGCTAGAGGAAGAGCATTTCAGGCACATGTAAAGGCCCAGGGGCAGGGGCACAGAGATGCGGGCAGGAGGGGGGCAGGTATTTGTGTGTGCTTCAGGGTGAAGGGTGGTATGGGACCGTAGTAGTGGTTCAGCGGCTTGTTCACAGCCTCGGACCCTGGGCTCACTGTACACATTCTCTGCGGCTGTGTCCTAGTGTGGGAAGTGTGGGGTCAAGATTTTCCCTCTCAGGTCGACTTCCTTCTTGCCAGCCTGCCAGCCATTCCTTCCCACCATGTGTCAGATTCAGAAGTGCCCATGAGCCTCAAGAGCTCACAGCAGAGCAGGGGAGAGACAGGTGTTCAACAGGTCTGCCTACTTGGATGGGTCCTGAACACAGCCCTCTGCTGAGAAGCTCAGACCTCCCCACTTCTAGTTTTACCACTGGGGCAAACTGCTTACCCATTTGGATCCCCTGATTCTTCATTGCAGATTGGCCTCAGACAAGTGATCGCCAGGTCCTTTCTACCACTCCTCTGTAGCTCTGCCTATCAGAAGTCTCATACCTCAGAGTCACAGCTGCTGGGGACATTCTCAGTTCTGTTGGGACCCCAGGTTTGAGTGCTGACAGTGTCCAGTGTGCTTGTGGGGACTTCAGGGCTTGAGCCCCGCCCCCACCTGCTGCAGGGAGTCTGCCGTATTTCCAGTGGGAGTGCGTGCTTTTTCACAGTGGTGCGGGAATCTGTGGTATCCTGACTGAACTAAAACGGAGAGGCCTGAGATGCTGCCAGAAGCAGTAAGTGTAGGTGTTGGAGCAAGAGTGAAGAGTGGACGTAGCCTCATAAACTGTGTTTTCCTGATGCTTCCGAACTGTGCGTTTCAGATTACAAAACCGCTCCGTGATCTGTGTGCCGTACTTTTCCCACCCGGCTACTCCAGGATCGTATGTGTGTGTGTTTTACAAGTTGGTACTCGGTGCTCGTTATCTGCCAGGCTGTGAACAAAGCGAAGTCCCTGCCATTGTCCGCTAACCCTGACGTCAGGGAGATGGCCAGTGGGGAAAGAATGTATAATGTCAGGTAGTGGTCAGTCCTGTGAGGGGCCAAGGGAGTGGAGGGTGAGCAGGTGTGATAGAGAGGTGAATTCTCTGAATGGGGATAGCCAAGTGGAGACCCGAATGAAGTGAGGGAGAGAACCCTGGGCAGCTTGTTAACACGTGCAAAGGCCCTAAGGCACAAGGAAGGCTCGAAGGGTTGGGGAGTAGCAAGGAGGTCATTGTGACCGGTGAAATGTGAGGGAGAAACATGGTGGCAGTGGTATCCAGGGGCAGCTCATACGGGGCTTACAGGCCTTACAGGCCAGGTAAGGAGTTTAGATTTTGTACTAAGTATGAAGCCGTTTAAGGGTTTTAAGGGAGGTGACATGATCTGACTTACTTTTTCAAAGGATCCCTCTCGCTACCATGTGGAGAAGGGCCCGTTAGGGTCTGGGTGGCTTGAGCCAAACGTCATTAAAGGCATGGGACTGTGTGAGCGCCAAGTGTGCCCTCTCCCCGGCCCTGCAGCGCGTCATCGCTTAGAAACCTCCTGCCGGAAATGAGCTTTCTTTTCTGAGTTGTGCCGTCAACTTGCATATTTGTGAACAGGTTTTTTTAGCTCTGTGGGCATTAGTTTGCCCTCGGTAAAGAAAAGGGGCCGGGTAACCTGAGTAGGAAGGGCAGTGGGACAGGAGGCAGACACCCATTGACGCCTGCTTTGTGAGGGATGCCGGCCGGGGGCCTTCCCGTGTCGGCACCTCGGCCCTGACCAGAACCCCCAGCTGGCTCCAGCAGGGCTCTGCGTGCCGTCTGCTGCCTTGTGATTTTGTGGTCCTCCCAGAGCCCGTCCCAGTAGGCCCTCTCTCTCCATGGTTTTGTGAGCACTTGACAGAAGGCTTGTGGGCCGGACAGATGGATGACATGGCAAGGTTGGATAGAAAGGCATGACTAACACTGAATAAATATTGTGTGTTTATAAGTTAATACTTATATATAAACAGTACTCTCTGTAGGCACTGGAGTTGAGTTTGTCCTTTAATATAAGATATCAAAAGAGATCAATTGAGTTGACTTCAGGAACTCAGACGTTAGAAAGCACTTCAGAGTAATGAGAAAGCAGAGAATGAAGTTGGGGTGTCCGTTCTGAATGGCCCACACCCGACAATTTGCAGAAGGGTAGGGCCGATGCCAGGAGCCCCCAGATGCTTGGGTGTTCTGGTTACTCAGGGCCGGCCCGTGGTTTCCCGGAGGCAGTGACAGCTAGCGGAAGTCAGAATGAAGCAATCTCCTGTTGCCTGCATTGCTGGGATATGACAGGCACTCCTGACCGAGTCTGGGAGCCATGGCTGTGGCAAAAGCAGCGATTGCAAAACGGACAGATGCAGTTCCAGAGCCGAGCCCAGCCCCACTGATCGGTGGCAGGAGTGCGCTGCTGAGGTTTCGGGCCCTCTTACTGTGCTCTTTGTTGACTCATATCACATCTACCTACGTGCCAGGTTTCAGTGGGAGAAGGACCAGTTGAGCATCTTTCAAGGGAACTAACTAGGTTGATGTGTGGGGGGAGTCCCCAAGACGACCCTCGGGTTCAGTGACTCACCGGGACTCACAGATCTCACAAAAGCTGTTTTACATCCAGTTATGGTTTATTATGGCCGAAGGGCACAGACTGAAATCAGCAAAGGGAAAAGGCTTCATAAGGTGGGGTCCGGGAAAAACCAGGAGATCTGTCTTGTAGCTTCCAGTCATCCTCTCAGGGGAGGAATGCAGATAACACCCAACTGTCCCCGCAGGCCTGTGTGGCAGTCACATGCAGTATCACAGCCGGGGAAGCTCCCTGGAGCCGTGGTGGTCTGCAAGTTTTTTGGCGTCTTCTAGACATGGAACACCAGTGTCTCTAAGCTTACTTACTCTATCTCTGGCACCCCAGAGGCCAAACTGAAAAGCTGTGATTCAGAGTCCCTGGTGTTCACCCAAAGTGATGTTGACGTAGGTAAACTGTACCTACAGAGACACAGTCTCTGACCAGGCAATGTCCTCCAAGGGCTCAGGTTATTCTGCAGGAGCCGGCAGCTCCTGCCCCGGGGCTTGGCTTGTTGCTGCAGCCCATGAGGTTCAGGCTGAAGCTCTCAGGGATCTCCCCAGCAGGCCCCCAGGGGCCCTGCTCCTCCCTGCTGAAGTTTATTTCTCTCTCCCCACAGTTTTGTGATCAACATGGGGGACTCCAACGTGGACACCAGCGCCACCGGGGCTGAGGCTGTGGCTGTGGCTGAAGAAGTGTCTTTTTTCAGCACGACGGACATGATTCTGTTTTCACTCATCGTGGGTCTCCTGACTTACTGGTTTCTCTTCAGAAAGAAAAAAGACGAAGTCCCCGAGTTCTCCAGAATTCAACCGGCGTAAGTCACACCGCTCGGGGTCCCTCTCGGCATTCGAGAGTCCTTGAACGCTTCTGTCGGTCCAGGCAGCATTCTCCTCTTAGGCGTCAGCCAGGACTGAGCCAGCCGAGAGGGGCACAGGCTCCTCGCGGGCTTCTGGGCTGCGTCTTGGCTTCTGCCTTATTGGTAGACTGCGCTTCCCGTCTTCCTTATGTTTATACAGCACTTCAGAGTGTCCAGGTCCTTTTATATCTGTATTCTTTGAGCTTCATCCGGACCATCCAGAGCGAAAGGCACCTTTTTACAGGTAGAAAACTTGAGGCTCAGGGATGTTAAACACACACACCGCCCAGGGTTGTCCACACAAGGCAGAGCTGGAACTGGTGCCTGCCTCCCCAGCCTGGGGTCTTCCTGTTTTGTAAACAGATAGGGTTGTAGAGGTGCCATTGGCACCGTATGCCCAGCTCCCGGCTTACAGTGGCCCTGTGTTTCCTTGTCTCTGAAATGGAGTTGCAGCCCCCGTGCCCCCACCCTGAGTGAGGACGTGGATGTGCCACGGCAGCCCTTACAGCCACCGCTGTCCCCGTCACTTCTCTTGCCTTGCAAGATGGACTTGCAGTACAATTCCTAGACTGTCAGGGCGCTTGTATTTTGTAGATTCTAATTGTTCCTCTTTGCCAGGATGCTGAAACTACAGTTCGCTCTTCTTGGTCATAAAATTTCAACCTTCCGTGTATAGTGTTCTGCACTGTGGAAACCCCTTTCTCGTCCCTCATTATATTGTGCGGAACACTTGCCACGGCCAGGAGTTTTGCGCATACCCTACACAGGACACGTTTAAGTACAGTGGTTGAGTTCTGGGCTGTAAAGTGGGGTGACTAAGGTTTGAACCCTGACTACCACTGGGTAGTCACGTGATGTTTGCCGTTACGTGATCTTTCGAAGTCTGTGTCCTCAACTGTAAATTGGAGATAATAATAGTACTTTACGCATAGGGCTGTAAACATTAAATGACATAATCCATCATAGAGCTCTTTGTCCCCGTCCTGGTGCATGACGAGCCTTCCAGTTGTATGTGTCATTATTTTTCTTTATTATTGATATCTCCAGTTTTACAGGAGACCTTTAAGGAAGGCACTCTAACCCCGTTCGGCAGGCAGGGAAGCTGGAGTGCTAGTGATTGAGGAGTTTGCTCAGGGCTACCTAACTTAGAAGTAGCACAGCTGGCCTTTGAACTCAGATCCACGTCCTTCACAACCCACATTTCCCCCACTCGGCCATGCTGCCTTCATCCTCTTAGCTGTTGTGAACACTCCATTGCTGGTGAGAAGACAGACCCAGAGAGGGCACTTGGCTGGTACAGCTGGGCCACGAGCCCCTGGCTAGTTATTCTCAGTGAGCACAGGTGAGCTCTGCTACAGCGCAGAGCTTCCCTTCCCTGCCAGCTTAGTGGGGTGTGACAGGGCTTAGTGTGGGGGCTGCGTGCGGCCCAGGACTACACCAGGAATTCTTATCATCTGCGTGCGGCCCAGGACTACACCAGGAATTCTTATCATGATTTCTGGTGGCCTCTAGTTAGTGTTCTAAGGCCTTAGCCACCTGGGACAGTGTCTAAAGCTTTGGGCATGAATATTTTTTACAACCAAACCAATGGGACCAAAACCATCAGGACCCACTATGTCTGACCAGCAAGCACTGTGAACAACATGGAGGCTTAGGACACAAATCTGCAGTCCCCCAACCCTGGGCTTCTACGAACAGGGGTCCAGAAGGAGGCCTGTGTGTGCACAACTTTCTTATTTTAGCCATTCTAATGGACAGTGGGTGGTATCCTGTTTGAATTTGTGCTTCTCTGATGACCTGTGACCTTTTCGTGTGTTTATCGGCCATTTAAGTATCTTCCTTTGTGAAGGTCTGTCTGTTCAAGACTTTGCTCATTTTCTCTAAGGGTTGGCGGTCTTCCTGGTGAACTGGTGGGTTCTTTATGTTCTAGATGCGAGTCCTGTGTGAGATTACGGTATTGCAGGTGTCGTCTCCCTTCTGTGACTTGCCTTTTTACTCTGTTAATAATGTCCTTCAAGGATCAGAAGTTCTTGGCTTAGTCCACTTTGTCAACGTGTTGGTTGACCTTAACAGTTAATGTTTTCATGTTCAGTTTGAGAGACCTTTGCTTACTTTATGGTGGTGGAGATGCCCTTTAATGTAAGAGCATCGTTGGTGCAGACGCACGCTTAGCTCTGCCACTCAGCTGAAGTGCATCTGCCATTGGTGAATTGTGTGAAGTGCTCTTAAGATTTTTTTATCCTCATGAGAACTCACTTAACCCAGCATCATTTATGGAAAAAGGTCATTCTTTTCCTACTGCACTTCAGTGTCACCGTTGCTGTCAGGTGACAGTGTGTGTGGGAGTCAGTTTCTAGACTTTGTTCTGTTCTATTGATCTGTCTTCTGTCCTCTCCCCAATGTCACAGTGTTCAGTTTTCTGTGATTTTATAGTAACTCTTGTGCTGATATTTAGTAGGCTAGCTAAGTCCTCCAGCTTTGTTCTGAGATTCTCATGGCTTTTGGGGGGCCTTTACACTTCCATGTAACTTGGACTCAGTCGGTGTCCACTAAAACCAAACAAATAAAAAAAACCTGCTGAGATTTTAGTTGGGGTTGGATTGAATCTATAAATTAATTGACATCTTCACAATGTTGAGCCTTCTAATTCATGAACATTGTTTTCTTGCCCAGGGGAGATCTTTTAAACTGTTTTTAATGGCAATTACAGACACGTTCTCTTGATAATAAATAAAAAGTGGCTCTTTCATATGCAATTCTACCCACTCCTCAGCCTTCACTCAGCTTGTACCTCTGGACAGAGCATTCCGCCCCAGGCAGTTCCTGATCAAAGGGAGCGGAGCCCCAGGGAATGATGGCTCCCACAGGAGTTTGAAGCTCTGGGGCCTCTCTGAACATCCCCACACTTTACCTCCTGATGTGATACAGCACTGTGCATGGAGCGCCCCTCTTGTTGGACAGGAGTTTGTTTCTATTTCTGCCCCCACCCCCCGCCCCCGTGGTGCTGAGTTAGCATTCATTCCTGTCTGGGTCCCCAGCTTGGCACAGGCCTGTCAGAGTGAAGGAGCCCAAAGAATGGCTGTTGAATTAGTAAATGGTTAATTTGTACATGGGACTGCCTCTCGGGCAAGTTGACCCAGAGGTAGGTTTGGCTTACACGGTATTTTTAAAGTTTTAAATACAGAGTCAGGCAATTCCACATAAAACCTAGACTGATGCTTGTTTTGAAAATAAGTCAGGACTTCCAATCAAGATGGAGGTATAGGTAAACATGCTTCACCTCCTTGTGCAACCACAGAAAGAATTACAACTAAACCTCAAAACAATATCCAGAACCATCAGAAAATCAAGCTGTGTGGAAGTCTGACAAGCAAGGATTTAAAGAAGCCACATTCATTCAGAGGGGTAGAAAGGGGCAGAGACACAGACAGATGTGGTGTGGTGCTGAGGGGCAGTAGCAGCGGAATGGGCAATTCCACATTCACGTGTGATGGATAAAAATCAGGAGGAATACCTTGTGAGCGAGCATTCTCAGCCCTAGGCCAGACTGCATCAGGTGATGAAAGGCAAGGACCTACAACTTAGATTGCTCTATTCAGCAAAGCTGTCATTTAGAGTGGAAGGGCAGGTAAAGTGCTTCCCAGACAAGGTAAAGCTAAAGGAGTTCATCATCACCAAGCCCTTATTACATGAAATGTTAAAGGGACTTATCTAAGAAAAAGAAGATCAAAAATAGGAACAGTAAAATGACAACAAACTCACAACTATCAACAAATGAACCTAAAAGAAAAAAACAACGAAAACAAAAACTAAGCAAACAACCAGAACAGGAACAGAATCAGAGAAATGGACATCACATGG
Organism: Macrotus californicus; assembly: GCA_007922815.1. Taxonomy (NCBI): domain Eukaryota; kingdom Metazoa; phylum Chordata; class Mammalia; order Chiroptera; family Phyllostomidae; genus Macrotus; species Macrotus californicus. The sequence continues at coordinate 78,156 of VMDR010001188.1, forward strand.
AGGGATTTCAGTGGGGACGGGGAAGGGAGGAAGGGGGGGAAAGGTACAGGGAAGAAGAAGCATGGTTAGAAGGCATAAGGTAGACAGGGAGAGATAAAAAATGGTATGGGAAACAGAGGACTCAAAGAACTTATATGTACAACCTATGGACGTGGACTAAGGGGGCGGGGGAATGCTGGAGGGTTGGGGGGACAGGGTAGAGGGGAGGTAGAGGGAGAAAATTGGGAAAACTGTAATAGCATAATCAATAAAAAGTATTTTTAAAAAAGGGTGGTACAACATTCGCAAATCAATAAAGGTGATACTGGTCTTGTCTTTTCCTGGGAATTAGATCCCTTGATACTCTTAGAAAACAAAGAGGGAGATGTCTCTATGCTGTGGGATTGGGATTGTCCCTTGCACTGCGAGGCCCTGGCTCTTCGTTAGGCAGATGTGGACTGTTTGACTTTAGGACAGTATATGCAGCCAATAAAGCTCTTAAGGTGGAAGAATATACTACTCCTGAAAAGTTCAAATACTGGGAAAAAGGAGGAAATGAACTTGGATTTCATTACACTACAAGTGGCCCTCTGGTGTGTTCTTCATATAAAGCAGGTGAATTTTTCCTGAAAAATTTAGTGGCTGACAGAAAAACAAAAGTCCTCTAACACTTAACAAGACATTCAAGATCACAGGAATTTTTAAAACCTGATTCCATTTGCTACCTGAGGTGGGGGCTGAATGCCTGTACTTCACTGGATGAACCCAGTCTTTTGTTTTAAGAAAAATGTCAATAAGCTGTGCATATTTAATTATATTTATTTGTCTTTTAGCATGTCTTTTTGTCCCAGTAAGCAATTGCTTGCTATGATATATATAATCATAAAACATCTTTGTAAGAGTTTACTGTTATAGTATAATTTTAAAAATACATTAAAAACTTCTAGAAAACCATAAAACAATAAATGAGATACTGCACATAAATAAAACGAAAGACAAAAATCACATGATCATATCAATAGATGCAGAAAAAGCACTTGATAAAATCCAGCATCATTTATGATAAAAAAACATTTAGCAAAGTAGGAATAGAGGGAACATACCTCAACATAATAAAGGTCATATATGAAAACCCACTGCCAACATCATACTTTATGAGCAAAAACTAAAAGCACTTCCCTTAAGAACAAGAACAAGAACAAGACAGGGGTGTCTGCTTTCACCACTCTTATTCAACATAGTACTGGGAATCCTAGCCACAGCGATCAGACAAGAGGAGGAAATAAAAGGCATCCAAATTGGAAAGGATGAAATAAAGCTGGCCTTATTCACAGATGACATGATCGTGTACACAGAAGACCCTATAGGATTCACCAAAAAACTACTCAACCTAATAAGTGAATTAAGCAAAGTAGCAGGATACAAAGTCAATATTCAGAAGTTGATTGTATTTTTGTACATCAACAATGAACTATCAGAAAGAGAAACTTAAGGAAAAAATCCCATTTACTATATAGCAAAAACAACAAAAAAAGTAAAGTAGCTAGGGATAAATTTAACCAAGGAGGTAAAAGACTTGTTCTCAGAAAACTATAGGACACTGAAGAAGGAAATTGAGGAAGATACGAATAAATGGAAGCATATAACATGTTCATAGATTGGAAGAATTAACATCATTAAAATGTCCGTACTACCCAAAGCAATATATGGATTCAGTGTAATTCCCATTAAGATACAAATGGCATATTTCACAGATCTAAAACAAATATTCCAAAAAACAGCCTCAGCAATCTTGAGAAAGAAGAACACAGTAGGAGGGATCACAGTACCTGATATCAAACTATACAACAAGGTCACTGTAATCAAAACAGCCTGATACTGGCGTAAGAACAGACACACAGATCAATGGAACAGAACAGAGAGCCCAGATGTAAGCTCATGACTCTTTGGTCAATTAATATTTGACAAAGGGGGCAGGAGCATAAAATGGAGTAAAGACAGTCTTTTCAACAAATGGTGTTGGGAGAACTAGACTAGTACATGCAAAAAAATGAAACTAGACCACCAACTTACACCATACACCAGAATAAAGTCAAAATGGATAAAAGACTTAAATATAAGTTGTGATACCATAAAAATCCTAGTGGAGAACACAGGCAGTAAAATTTCACGTATCTCATGTAACAATATTTTTGCTGATGTATCTCCCAGGGCAAGGAAAATAAAGGCAAAAATACACAAATGGGACTACATCAAATTAAAAAGCTCTGCACGGCTAAAGAAACCATCAGCAAAATGAAAAGGGAACCAACTCTACAGTAGAGCATATTTGCCAATGATACATCGGACAAGGGCTTAATCTCCAAAATACATGAAGAAGTCATACAGCTCAACACTAGGAAAACAAATAATCCAGTTTTAAAAATGGGCAAAGGACCTCAATAGACACTTCTCCAAGGAGGACATACAGAGAGCCCATAGGCACATGAAAAAATGCTCAACACCTTGAGCCATCAGAGACATACAAATGAAAACCACAATGAGATACCACTTTACACCAGCCAGAACGGCCATCATTAATAAATCAACAAACAACAAATGCTGGCAAGGTTGTGGAGAACAGGGAACCCTTGTGCACTGTGGATGGGAATGCAGACTGGTGTAGCCACTGTGGAAAACAATACAGAATTTCTTAAAAAAATTAAAAAAGGAACTGCCTTTTGACCCACTGATTCCACTGCCAGGAATATACCCTAAGAATCCTTCAACACCAATTCAAAAGTACGTATGCACCCCTGTGTTCATAGCAGCACTATTTACAACAGCCAAGATTTGGAAACGGCGTAGTGCCCGTCAGTAGACGTGTAGATGGAAGACTGTGGTACATGTACATGATGGAATACTACACAGCGGAAAGGAAGAAGGAGCTCCTGCCATTTGCGACAGCATGGATGGAACTGGAGACTATTATGCTAAGTGAAGTAAGCCAGTGGTCGGAGGACAAATACCATATGATCTCACTTACAAGAGGAATCTAATGAACAAAACAAACTAATGAGCAAAACAGAACCAGAGACACGGATTCCTGGAGTGGACTGACAGTGGTCAGAAGGGAGGAGGGGGTGGGGACTGACTGAAATAAGGTCAAGAGGCTAAAGAACACACATGAAGGACCCATGGACATGGACAACAGTGTGGGGTTGACAGTGGAAATGAGGGGTGGGCTGGGTGGAGAGGGAGGAGGGGAGAAGAGTTTTGGGGACAACTGTAATAGCATAAACAATAAGTCATTAATAAAAAACAATTATCCTGTCACCAACTTTGTTTCCTTTTCCCTCCTCACTGCTCCTGGATTCTCTTGAATCAAACATATAATTTTATAATTAATCACATAATTCATAGGACTTATGAGTAAAGAAATCTGTGGTTTAATAGGAAATTGGAAATATTTCCTATGAACTGATATGGAAATATGAAAATATTTCAGTCCTATAAAATTCAAGGACTCCCCTCTTTAAACATAAAATACCCATGTCATACCCTAAAGTCAACAATAAGCTCCAGCATTGTGAGATATTCAGTCAGTATTTGTCCATAGTTCCCTGATTGACATCATTTTTTAAACAGTTTTTAAAAAATTCAGGATCCAAACAAGACCCACACATTTCAGTTGGTTAATAAATCTTATAAGGCTCTCAGGGCGGTGGGGTGGGGGGTGGGTAAGGTATATTAAGTTGTAATTTGCATGCAGTAAAATTTACCTCTTAAGAAAAGTTAACTCAGTTCACTAAATGTACAATTTGTTGAGTCCTGAGACATGTGCAGTCGTGTAACCAGCGTTGCAGCCACGATACGGAGTATTCCATCATCCCAGAAGGCTCCCCCAGGCACCTTTGCAGTCGGTACCCACTCCCCTCCACCTCAGCAACCTCTCGTCTTGTTCTGATCCCTGTGGCTTTGCCCCTGCTCTAATGCCCTGCAAACGGAGTAATGCAGCTGTGGCTCTTTGCGCCTGGCTCCTTGTGAACATGACCAGAAGTCTCAGTTCACAGCCTTCTCCATCCCTGTCTTCCCTCGAAGCCTTTTTGAAGAAACCAGGTCGTTTGTTTCAGAGTTTCCCACAGTCTGGATTTTGCCGATTGCATCCCACTGGGGGTTGCTTCTGAAAAGCCACCAAAGAGCTCATTTTCCTATGTGGCTTTTACTTAGGGACTCAGTCTGGACAAAAGGTCCAGGAAAGGCAGGCATCAAGGCGGCTGGCGTCATTTCTCTCCATCTTTAGGTGGAAAGTGAACTGGAGTTCCTTCCCCATCTAGTTTAGGGTCTCTTTCCATCCAGCATTTCTTGGCTCTGCCAAACGTGAAAACAGAAACACAAATGGGTTTTACCAAGAGAAAAGCGCCAGGAGAAGCAGACCGTACCCGAAGGGTCCCACCATCCGTGGAAATGGGCTCAGGATGGTCACACTGCCCCTGGAGCACAGGCCAGGGTTTCCCACCACCACTGGATCGCTCAGGGACTCCACCTGCCTTTCGGTCTTTCCTGGTCTCTGAGGAGAGTGGGGTGGTTTTGCCATTCCGGCTCGTGCCTGCAGCTTCAGCAGTGGACTGTCTGGGAGGGCCATGCAGAGCCAAGCCTTGGTGGACCTGTCAGCCTTGCTGGGCATCACTGGGACACTTGGTGCTAGTGCCTCAGGGGGTCTCTTCCCACCCCCTGGCACTCCTGCTAACTCCCAAGCCCGGCCCCATTGTTACCCCGCAGCTCCCCTGCTTTCTTTCCCTTTCCCCTTTGATTGCGTGTGATTGCACGGCCACTTTGTCTGTGACAAGAATGAAGTCATACTGGTGTCAGAGGATATGGCACCAGTATGACTTTCTCTCCGTCACTGAGGGGCTGAGTGAGCAGTTCCTTGGACCTCAGTCTCGCTCTTCACTCCCCTGCGCAATAGCAGCAGCCCTACCTAACACCGTACAGGCCAAGTCACTGCCCCGTGGTCTTGCGGGCTCAGAAGAGAGAGGCCAAAGGATGCCCTGCAGTGTTGGGAGGACAGGCGGCCATGGCCTTGGCAGGCTATGCATTCTTTGTCTAGGTGGGTACACATTGAAGGCTGTATGGGGGGTGCAGCGAGGGCGGGGACGTCCATGAGGAAAACAGCAGCCCACTCAAGCCTCAGAGCACTCCAGATGACAAGGACCTAGGATGCATGGGAAGGGCTGTGAAGTGTGCTTTTTGAATGTGTCTGGGGACACACCTGGGACCTCTGTGCCTTGACCGACAGGTTGGGATGGGGAGGTATGGCCATGCTCCGTGGGAGCAGACATGAACCCTGGGTGCTGGACCGCTATGCCTGGCATTGAGTTCCTGCTTCACCCCTGAGCCTCCCTCTCCTCAGCTGTCCAACAGGGATAAAAACCCTTGCCCACTTCAATGAAATAAAATATAAAGCTCCTTGAATACTCACTGGCATGCAGTAGGCACTCAGGAAGTAGCAGTTCCATTCCCCATTTTTGTCTTTGACCTGTGGCCTCCCATACCTGCTTTGACCTCGCACCTGCTGAAGGCCCACTGGCCAGGGGGCAGCTTCTGTACTGCTCTTCCATCAGTGGAGAGAGCTGCTGGGTTTTTTTTGTTTTTGTTTTTTAAAGATTTTATTTATTTATTTCTAGAGAGAGGAAAGGGGAAGGAGAAAGAGAGGTAGAGAAACATCAGTGTGTGCTTGCTCTCATGTGCCCCCATCTGGGGACCAGACCCACAACCCAGGCCTATGCCCTGACTGGGAATCGAACCGGCAACCCTTTGGTTTGCAGGCCAGTGCTCAATCCACTGAACTGCACCAGCCAGGGATGTTTTTTTATTTAAGCTCCAGCAAACCGCTTTGTTTTTACAAATGGCTGCTCTTCCAAACCAATAGCTTTCTGTACCAAGGTTCTGGGCCTGTGTTGCCAATGGTAGAGAACCTGAGTCCGCTTGCTGGAGCCGTCTTCCCATGGTAGAGGCCCCAAAGTCACAGTGTGTCTGCCAGCCACCTGCTGCACAGCTCTGCAGCCTCCGTGTGTCTGTCTCAGCTCTCCGCTCTCTGACTGCGAGGATCTGTTCCCCAGGGCTGGGAGACCCGCCAGTACACGCTGGGCTGTGGAAGGGAGCTGTTCAAAAGCAGCTGACCCGTATGTCGCCAAGGGCAGGGGAAAGTCCCAGAAGAAGTCAGTTCTGCCGGGCAGAAAATTAAATTTGAGTTGCCGTTTTCAGAAATCCTTCTGCGTGTTGCCTGGGCCTGGAAACAAATGAATCACACCAGGACGTCTTGGTTCATCTCTGTCCAAGTGACTCAGTGCTTTTGTCCACCCTCCCTCCCGTCTTTCCCACACAGTGGGCTCCAGCTGACTTCTGAAGCCTGAACCGGAGAGACTCATGCCCAATTTAGGAGTGGAGAGCCCTAATTGGAACCTTTTGTACTTCATTCTGGGGCTGCGTGGTCTGGTCTCTGGGCTCGGAGCCTGGGCCAGCTGCGGCCTCTTGCGTTGGGCTGTTTATACTTGGGTTCTTTGAAGGGGGTGCTCCTTAAGACGAAACATCTCAGCAGCAAATGCAGTGACCACTTTGCCAGGTGGTCCCCGCACCGTGCGATGGGAGGGTACAATGGGATGGTTGCACAGTGTGCTCCCAGGTGATTAGGCTAAGACTAGTGTGTTAGGCTCTGTGGCCCACAGTTTCTTTTGTGAGGAGGAAGACGGGAACCACGTCTAATTTAATAGGACCCTGAGGTGGCCTGGTAGCAGGATTAGTGCGGCTTCCTTTATGGAGAGAGGGCCCTGCCATAGCAACCTGCCTTCTAGTGTCTAGAAGAGCCTTATTCAGCCCCTTGACTTCCTTTTGTTTTGTTTTTTTTCCAGATGAGAAAGGGGGGAGGATGTGGGGAGAAAGAGCTCTGATATAAACAGTTTCCAAGGAGACCCGAGTTGGGGTTAAGGAGGTTTTCTCCTTCCCTCGGTCCATACCGAAGGAGGAGGGGTGTGTGCCCAAACGCAGGGGATCACGGGAGGTCTCAGCCCAGAGTCCTGGTTCCTCCCTGCTGGAGCTGCCAGATGTTTCAGTGTTCCCTTGCTCATGGGAACGGATGCACGGAGGGCCTCAGCCGAGATTCCAAGAGGACTTTGGGGTACCCAGGAACGCTTTAAGAGTTAACGAACCCGGCCGACTCTGTGCAGAGGATGGTCAGAACCCGACTTCCTAGCTGGTGGCTTCCTGCCAGTTTCCAGGAGAGAGCAGTGATCTGTCTTCTTAAGTCCTGAAGCTGAGAGTGAGAAACTATGGGGTGCACATACTCATCTCCGCAAGACGAGCCCACCCCGAAAAGGTCAGTTCCAAACCGTGTCCCTGACAGCAGACTGTGTCAGTGCCCTTCTGGCTGAGGGACATGTGACACCTATACCTGCATGAAGATGTAACTTCTTCCTGGGCAGGGATGCTCCGAAGGTATGAAGAGGGTGCTGGTAGAGTTGACCAGCAAAGTTGGGGGCAAACCCCAGGGGGCTTGGCTGGGCAGGGGCACTGCTGGCCCCTTTGGTCCCGGATGTGTAGGCTACATCTTGCTGCTTCTGGAGGACAGGATATGGACCGGAAGCCAGGAGGACCCAGTCACCGACTCCATGGCCTGTGAAAGATCAGGTTCCGTGTGCAGATTGCAGTGCGAAGCTGTCTGGTGGGGTGAGGCCCGTGGAGGGGTCTCAGGTGTGGAGCCGCGTGGGCTGAGCAGCAGGGCCTTGCAGCGGGCATGCCAGGTGTCACCAGTAAGGACATCGGGAAACTGCTCGTGTTGAGGCGCTGGCTAGTCTTCCCCAGTGCCCTCGGGCTTCTTTTTTCCTCTCATGGACTTCGTTCTGCCCGGGATCTCTGGAAGCCACCCTGGAGCTAAGGGGAGAGGGTGGGAATGCTCTGTTCCCCAGGGCTGGCCTTCGGGGGTGCTCGTGCTTCTTGGGAGAGCCTTTAGCCCCAGGGACAGGCAGGGCTAGCCATCTTGCCTGCCTCTGATGTTCCCAGCCAGACTTGCCTAGAGGTTCCCCCTCTCCGCTCCTGGAGCTGCCAGCCTGGGACTTCCTCCCTGTACAGCTGCTTCAGGAGGCCACACAGAGGCCTTCTCCCCACAAACTCCCGGCTGTCAGTGCCAGAGCTGAGCTCCCCACCAGCCACATGGGCCTCATCTAGGAGCCCATCTGTAGCCAGTTCCCAGGGCTTCCTCTCCTGGGAGCCGTTTCATCTCCGAAACTAGAGCTCAGCTCTTCTGAGAGGCCTTTCCTGGTTTTTCCGGTCACGGTGCCTGCTCCCTCTGAAGCCCTGTGGCCTGGGCCATCTGATCCACCCATTCGGTCTTAGCACAGGCCACCTCTGGGCCGTGGAAAACTCGGAGTGACTCAAATAGCCTCATTCTTCCAGAGAATACCCTCTTTATCCCTGAGAGGTAACCAAGGCCGAGGGGCTGTGCAGGGCACTGGGGGACCGCAGAGGCCAAGATGCAGTGTTCTCAGTAAGAGAACTCTGAGGCCGTGACTTGTCACAGGCTCATTTGTTGGCAGAACCAGGGCTTGAACCAAGTCTCTGCTCCTGATGTGTGGCCCCTCCCATCCCGCCGTGGTTCTCCCCGACCTGGGGGTCAGCCCTTGGAAGGCAGAGGCTGCCTTGTTCAGTCTCATGCCTGCAGTGCTGGCTGCCCGTGGGCTGGCACGGTGCCTGCCCACCCCAGGCTGCCATGCAAGCCCTGTAGATGGAGGAGCGGCCCCACATTCAGTGGGCCCTGCAGGTGCTTCTTGTCCCTTCACAAGTCTGCACATCCATCCTCTTCGAGATGGAGTTTCTATGGAAGCCTCTGCCCTTTCAGAAGAAATAGGGGGTGGCTTTTCAGCTGGTGTCAGGCCCCCTTGGGTGGGCAGGGGAGTGCTCCAAAGGCTGTCTTGGGGCCCCCTGCCAGCCTGCTGCTGGGCAGAGGACTCAGGGCTGACCTCCCGAGAAGCTGACAGAACGTGGCGTGCTCAGTGCCGGGTGTGGCTTGTTGCTCCCTCGCCCCTGTTTTTCGACATTTGAGTTGCCCCCTACTTTTTTAAAACTATAAAATGTATTTTTAGTTATAAAAACAGTGTGAAAAACAAAAATATTAGAAAACTACAGAAATCATCTCACCTGTTACCCTAAACCTTTGCTATTCTGTCAAGATGCTGGTGATTTTCTGTGGTGAATTAATCGTGTGCACTCCATGTTTTAAGGATGCAGATTCTTGTTCTCCTCCGGTCCCCATCACACACAATGCCCTGGAAGAGAGGGACAGTGAGGGAAGGCGTGTTTACTGCCACGGCTCTGCACTGTCACGCTGCACTCCTGCACAGTGACCGGCAGTGGCTGAGAACGTGAGAAAGAAGAGGCCCACACGAGTGAGCGTTCCAGACCTCACGCCTGGCCCTTTCTGGGTGTCAGCTAAATGCATGTGCTTTGTTTTCATTTTTAACTGAGGTGAAATTAAAATTCACACCCCTTAAAATTCACCATATTAATTAACCATTTTAAAGTGTACAGTCTCACGGCTTTTACCTCAGTCACAGATTGTACAGCCATCCCGACCAGCTATCCAAACATTCCCAGCCCTGGCCAGATAGCTCAGTTGGTTAGAGCGCTGTCCTGATAGGCTGATTTTGTGGGTTCGATTCCTGGTCGGGGCACACACACGAATCAACCAGTGGATACATAAATGAGTGGACCAACCAATTCATGTTTCTCTTTCTCCCATCCTCTCTCTAAAAATCAATAAATTAAATTTTAAAATATTTTTATTACCTCAAAGAGAAACACTGTCCCCATTAAGTCACACCCCACCCCTCTCCCCCAGGCCCTGGCACTGCTCTGTCTGTATGGATTTGCCCGTTCTGCGCATTTCATGTCAGTGGAAATTGCATTTACTCTTGTATCTGCTTTTTTCCTCCTAATATTTAATCAAAGCTTTGTCTAGGTTGCTGACAGTTTTCTTAACCGCCAGTGTGGACCTACGCCCGATTCGTGGTTAATAGTCCTGCATTCTCGTGACTCAGGACTCAGAAGGAACAGAACGCGCATCACCGCGCCTCGCTTTCTTTGTCTAACTGCATCTGGGCGAGCGTGCTGCATCAGCACGGAGACGGGCATGTGGTGCTCTAGCTTAGGCTGCACGTAAACTGAAGGGGTCGTGAAGAGGTGGCTGCTGGGGGCTGGGCATGGATAGAAGCTGGACGTGTAGGGAAGATGTCCAGACACAAGACTCCTTTGGGGTTTGGGCTGGAGCTGGGGGTAGGAAGAGCAAGAGCAAGCGGGCAGCCCAAGGGCCTGCATTTCTGCTCTTACCTTGGCCCTGCTCATGTTGGGGAGGGCCTGCCCTGGGGTTGCTGGGGTAGTAGGGAGTTGGAGAGAGAGCTCCTCTGGGTTTCTGTGAGGTTAGGCCATCGGTGGCTGGGAAAGCCCAGGCAGGTGGCCCCCAGCTGCCTCTCTCCCAGCCCCTTGAGGGGCTGCTGCACTGACAAGGCCCCCAGACAGAAGGGACAAGCCAGAGTGTCCCCGTCAGGCACCAGGCCCTGCCCCCACAGGACCCATGTGTGACGTTATTAACACTGAGGCTCTGAAAACAGCCTGTACTTTATACTAAATAGGTGAGCAGGTGCTGATATGATAGTCCTGGACCCACGAACCCAGTGAAAAACCACTGGGGCTTAATCACGAAACTTCTGTCGTGATGTGTACAAACCTCGTATCCAAACAGCGGCTTTCTTAAACCTTTGCTTAGTGAGTTCTTCTGCGGACTCCAGGCCTCTAGTCCTGAAGAGCATCACTTCTGTGCTCTTGTGACAGGCGCGCGTGTGTCTCCTGGCACTGCACTTGAGGGCGCCTCTCTGTGCACTGGAGGGTGTGGGGGAAAGGCCTTGGGCTCAGGCTAGGATTGGTCCTTGCCCAGCCACTGACTGACCAGAGGACAGGGCACAAGTGCTGCCATCGAGGCTCTGTCAACAGTGTATGAAATGGGTGTTCCGTGCCCTCTGTGTTGGGGTCGGGGGTGGGCTGCTTTGTGATATGGGCTTTCTGGGTGTGATCTTGGGTCGCCTCCCCTGAGACCCCACATTTCCAACATGTTGCTCCAAGGCCAAAGCATCTGGCCATCTCCAGTAGCACCCTCACCCCCAGCCAGCCTTTCTGACCAGCAGGTAGACCCCTGGCTGACAGGCTAAAGGCAGAATGGAGCCACGGAGCTCTAGACGGCCACTGGAGAGCCCCAGTCAGGGAAGAAGAAATGGAGAGGCTCTGCACCCTCCCCGAGGCCAGCCTGGCTCTCTCCTGATCCCAGTTCAGCCCACCTCACCCCAGGCACAGTCTGCTTTGGGCCCTTTCATGCCTCATTGAGTCCCTTTCTGCCCCGCTCTGATCCCATCCACCCCCCATGTTTCGTGGAAACAGCAAAGCTGCTCTGCTGGACTTGTCTGAATTGCATATTGGGACAATCTTAGCCACTCTACTAAAAGGATTTGCTAAATAAATACAAGGGAGGACCAAAAATATCCCTGGAATTCATTTATAAACCATTGTGCATTCTCAACTGTTTAAACTTCAGTCACCTTCAAAGTCCTCTCCCTTTGATGCAAGACACCTGTGGAGGCTTTTTCCACTGCTCAGAACAGTTTGTGAACTTGTCGGCGGTGATGCCTTTTAGTGCTTCAGAATTTTTGTTTCACAACCTCTTCCACAGCAAAACGTTTCCCTTTGGGGACTTTCTTCATCCAGGGAAACAAAGTAATGTCGCTCAGGGCGAGATCCGGTGAATAGGGAGGGTGGGGCACGGGGGTCATGCTGTTTTTGGTGAAAAACTACTGAACAGCCTGTGTGGGCAGGTGCTCTCGTAAATCACCCATCGTGAAATGGGCAAACACGTTGAACGAGTTTTCAAAAAAATTCACCAAAGCCGAACATAGCCTCTCACAACAACGCCAGCTGGTACACTGATGCAGGTGGGTTCCTAGAACACTCACCTAGCAGGGGAAGCCTGTACTACAAGGGGCCCACCCTCCAGAAGATCATTCTGAGGGTTTTTTGGGTCTGTCCCCCCCCCCGCCCCCCACCATAAATGGCACGAGTGTGGAGGCCAGCCATCAGCTGACTTGTGAAAAACGGAATACTCAGCACCTGCCTACACACACCTGCTGTCACTTTGTACCACAGGCTTTTGTGTGAGGACTCCTGTGTGAGCACCTGTTGCCCTGTGGCTGCCCAGACACCCCGCTGCCGGCTGTGGTCCGGCAGCGGGGGTGGCAGGCAAGTGGCCAGACCTCCCTTCCCAGGGGCAGCCCTATATGACGGAGCCTGCCTTGTGCTGGATGCTCTCCTGGGTCCTTTATATCCTTTTTACACTTGATCTTTGCAAAAACCTCTGAAGTGGGATTGGTTATCCCCATTTTTTAGTAGAGGACAATGAATTCCTGGTTCAAGTTCACTCAGCTATGAGTTGGCAGGCTGGAAATGGCACCCGCGTCTGCCTGACTGTAGAGCCCCTGCCCGGCCTTCCCCACCTTGTCGCCTCCACACCTACCCGAAAGTGACACTTTATTGAAGTGCAGTACCTGCAGAAAGGTACACGCAGATCGGTGATTCTCGCCGCGGGGGCAAGTGGTGCTCACCACCCAGATGGAAGAGCAGATCATCCCCAGCCCCCAGGCCTCTCCCTGCCGCCCCTGCCCACTCTCCCTGCACCTTAGTTTGACGGCTTTATATAATGAAGTTGTACACGTACACTCTTCTCTCTGGCTTAATTCACTCAGCATCAGGTGTGTGATGTTCATCACATCGGTGTGTGGTGTCGCCTTTTTCCTTGCTGCAGCGGAAAACCTCCTGGTGTAGGAATGCACTGCAGTCAGTTCTGCTGGTGGACGGTGCGGTTGTTCCCTGCGGGGGCTTGCGTGCCAAGAGCATTCCCCGTGTGTCTCTCGGTGCCTGGGTACAAATGCGCCCCAATAGGTCGGTACCAAAGTGAATTGCTGGGTTCTAGACGATACTGACAAACAGCCTTCCAAGGTAGCGGTGCCACATTGCCTGCCCCCACCCCCGCCCCCACCAGCACGTGGGAGTTCTAGCTGCTCCACACTTCACCTGGGCACGGATGTCGAGCTCCTTCCTGTAGGGTTTTTGACCACTAGGGTACTCTTTTTTAGAAAGTGCCTGTTCAAGTCTTTTGACAGTTTTTCTGTTGGATAATGATTTGTTATATTCTCAACCCAAGCAAGTCCTTTGTCAGATGCACATGTTTTGCAAATATCTTCTGTTTTTCCCACCCTGCTGCATTAGGCCTCAGTGTCTCTAGAAAGGCTCCCGTGGCCACTTTAGATGGCCCTGCAGGCGAGACAAGGAAAAGGACAGGAAATTGCCCTGGCTGGTGTGGCTCAGTGGATTGAGCACCAGCCTGTGAACCAAAGAGTCACTGGTTCGAATCCCAGTCAGGGCACATGCCTGGGTTGTGGGACAGGTCAGGTCTCCAGTAGGGGGCACACAGGAGGCAACCACACATTGATCTTTCTCTCCCTCCCTGTCTCTCTTCCCTTCTGTCTAAAATAAATAAATAAATCTTAAAAAGAAAAGGACAGGAAATGGACCGGGAGTGGCTGGAGGCTGCCCACAGGGAGGTAGGAGTACACAGAGGATCCTGAGGCTGTGCTGGACCCAGCAGTGGTGCTGCTGTCTGAGGGCATAGGGCCCAGTTTCAGGTCTCTGGAAAGTGGCAGGATGACAGTGAAGGCGATGATGACATGTGGCCCCGGTTCAGGGAAGGGGCAGGAAGGTGCGGGGTTGCTTAGGAATCCCACGGGAATCGGAACTGTCAGGACCTTGAGGTGGAGCAGGAATCTTCTGGCGAAGAAACGTGACAAGGCTGCTCTGAGTGGAGGTGATGGCACCACAGAATTCCGAGGGCTGGCACAGAGAGGGTGCTGTGTGACGGGGAGAATCAGGCAAGGCTGGGACAGGTTCTGAAGGGACTTGTGCACCCCTATCCTGTGGGTCGTGGGAGCCACTCAGGGTTTGAGAGTGCAGCAGGCAGCAGCACGGTCATGCTCGTATTTAGGAGACCCCTGGGTGCTGTGTGCGGCAGGGATCGGAGGTGAGGAAAGGCCGTGGGGACCGTTGTCCATGGAAGCTGCGGGATGGGGAGGTGAGGTCCTTGGCCGTTCTTTGTTCTCATCTGTCTGGGGGTGGTCCAGGCTCTGCCAAGTGTTGGCGTCTCAAAAGGTTTGCCATTCACTACGAGGGAGCGGGGAGGAGGCCCTGCAGCCCCGGCACCGACCAGAGGCAGCTGCTAGCACCGTCACTGAAGAATGCCCCTTGATGCTGCCACAAGCATCCCATGCTCATCTGACGCTTTTGTCTTTCAGGCCCTCCTCTGTCAAAGACAGCAGCTTCGTGGAAAAGATGAAGAAGACGGTGAGTTTGCTCTCTGAGTCTGGGCTGTGGCCAGCAAGTCTTGGCCCTGGGAGATGCTTAGGGGTGTCCAGCAGGGGGCCAGCTGCACTGGACAGGAAAGAGTAGGTAGGCGCCCAGGGCCGGCTCTCTTATGGGTGCGTTCTTGTCCTACCAAAGCTGCTCTGCTGTTGCTGGGACAGTTTGCTTTGTTTTTTGAATATTTACTTCTGAACAAACAAACCGTAAGAATAGACTGTCCCTGTAGCTCCAGGTGCTGCCCCGTGTCCTCCCCCACTCCCCCAGGCTCAGTCCACGAGCAGATGTCAGCCTCACCCAGCTGTGGTCACGGCGCAGCTACAGTTGTGTCTCTGTTTCCATTTAAATTTTCAGTTGTGTGGAGAGGTACCACATTCACGTGGTTCAAATCCAAAACTGTTTCATGGAAAGCCGCTCTCTGGTTCCTGTCACTCATCACCACTGTTCTTAGTATTTCATGGATCCTTCTAGAGCTCCTTTGTGCACATACAAAAAAACGCAGAGATTCTTATTTTCTACTTTCTTAAAACAAAAATGGCATAGTATACAAGGTCTTACCGGAAAAAGTCCAGCCATTGTTAATATAACAAGAACAGTTTGCGTGACATCGATGTAACCTGGCAGCCAAGGACAGTGAGCTGGAATGCACATGTGTGAACAGTGGTGACTTCACTGGACTAGTCAGTGGGGACAGTAGACGCCATTGAGTGAGCATGTGTGCTGTGTGGCCATCGCATTCAAAATTACTGTGTAGGGCCTCGAATCTGCATCACATTTTGCATTATGCTTGAACATTGCTCCGCGGAGACTATGCAGATGACTCAGAAGGCCACAGCTGTGCGCAACTGGTGATTGGCAGCTCCATCATGACAACATGCCTGCTCATGCATCACACTTCATGCAGAGTTCTTTGGCGAAACATCCAATCACCCAGGTGACTCAGCTCCCCTACAGCCCAGAATTAGCACCCTGCAACTTCTGACTTTTTCCAAAACTAACATCATCTTTGAAAGGGAAGAGATTTCAAATGGCTGATGGGATTCAGGAAAATACAATAGGGCAGCTGGTGGCAATTGGGAGAACTGGGTGAGGTCCCAAGGTGCCTGTTCTGAAGGGGACTGAGGCGTCATTGTCCTATGTGCAATGTTTCTTGTATCTTGTATCTTCTTCAGTAGATGTCTCTAGTTTCCGTAGTACGTGGCTGGAGACCTTCTGGGCAGACTGGCACGCACGGTGCAGGCCATGCCAGCTAGGTGATGCATCTCGGAGGCCCTTCCACAGCAGCTCAAAGACACCTTCCTCATCCTTCGTTGTAGCGACATAGTGGTTCCATTACGGGGCCGTGAAGTATTCAGTATCTTTAAACACTACTCTGTTCATGGGTACTTGGAATATTTCCCATCTTAAGATGCTGCTGTGCCTATATAGGTCAATTTGCATGTTTGCAAATACACTAGTACCTCGGTACTTGTCGGCTTCAGAACTTGTCGAACCCTGTGTTCATCACATTCCGGCAAGAAAAGGAACGTTCCAGCACTCAGTGCTTGCTCAGGACTCGTGGCGCTTGCTAGAAGCCGTGTGAGTCACGGCACCGGCCCCGAAGACAGAATGCGTCATCGTTAGGTGCTCGTCGGCTTTGGCACTCGTCACGAGTTCTGTTAAGAAATTAAAATCGAGTACCGAGGTGCCACTGCACAGTAAAATCCCCGAAGTGAAATTATCGAGTCAAAAGGTACATACGGTTGTAGTTGTGTTAGAAGCTGCCAAACACCCCCGCCCCCCTAGAAGTCACACCAGGGCACTCTTATTAGCGGTGCGTGCGAAAACCTACCAGGTTCCTCACAGCTTCGTAACAGTTTGTTATCCCGGTTTGGGGTTTTGCCAGTTTTCTAAGTTCAAAAAAAAAATGCCATCTTTGTGTAGTTCTGATTTCCTTTTTTCTTATGAATGAGGTTAAGCAGATTTTCATATGTTACAATGGCATTTCTTTTTTCTTTTTTTTTATATAGATTCTCTGTTCAAATATTTTGCCCAATTTTCTGTCAAGATTGATCCTTCTTGAGGAACTGCTTAAAATTTTTCGGGAGATTTACCCTGTCTGTGATATGGGCTAGAAATGGCTTTCCTAGTTAATAGTTGGCTTTGACTGGTGTATCACGGGCGTGTTTGTTTCTTTTTGCCCCGTGAATGTTACACAGCCCGCCCCACGCTTCTTCCTGTGACTCACAGACTTTGGGTCACCGTGTGAAAGGCCTGCCCCACGCTAAAGGGATAAAGGAATTCTTTCCTGTTTTCTTCTACTATTTTTGTGGTTTCCTTTTTCATATTTAGAATTCAGTCAGCTGGGCTGTATCCCGGCAGTAGATGTAAGGTCTGGATCCAATACTACTTTTTTTTATCCAGTCAAAATTCCATTTAATAGGGTCTATCTTTTCTCCCCTGGTTTTATCATACACATAATTCCCATGAGTTGGGGGGTCTATTTCCATATTTTCCTATTCTAATACTTTGATCTAGCTGTCTGTGCAATATCATACTGTTTTAACTATTGAGGTTTTATACCTTGTTTTAGTATCTGGTGGTGCTGGGCACTTCCCACCTCTTCTCAGCACTCCTGTTCTTCAGCTTTCCTGACTCTTACTTCAGGTGTATTTATTTATTTTGGGTAACAGTTTTATTGAGACATAATTCACATTCCACACAGTTCACCCACTTCAGGTGTACACGTTTAGTGTTTTTTAGTATATTCACGGAGTCGTGCACACCACCGCAGTCAGCTTTGGAACCCTTTACATCCCCAAAGGAAACCCCATCTCGTTAACAGTCACCTCCCCCCACCCCCAGCCCTCAACAACTGTTAATCTTCTCTCTGTCTCTCTCTCTCTCTCTCTCTCTCTCTCTGTCTCTCTCTCTCTGGGTTTGCCAGTTCTGGCCATTTCATGGAAACGGAGTCGTGCGCTACGTGGTCTTTCGTGTCGGTGTCTTCCACCTTTTGCAGAACGTCCTCAGGGTTCACCCGTGTGTAGCGTCTGCACTTCATTCCTTTTTATAGCCAAAAAGTGTTCCTATGGATGGAGTCATATTTATTTTTTTTCCACAGGACTTTTAGTCAATTTATCGAGGGGAAAAAAAGAGCCGTTAAAGGTTTTATTGGGACCATATCACACTTGCGAACTAATGTAGGGAGAGCCGGCACCTTGTGCGCGGAGCTCCCCTCTCCAGAATCAGAGCCTCCCCATTTGGTTGGTCCTTTATCACTGGAGAGCTTCTTGTGTGTTTCCTACAAGGTTTATTCCTAGGTACTTAATATATTTTGATTCTACCATAAAACATTTAGCTACTATTTTATATCCTCTTTGGTTCCCTTAACTTGAAGCATTTTCTCCTTTATGCAGTAGTTTTTGTAGTGATTATTTGAAAATACCTTTTCAAATAATTTGTAGCAAACTCAGGAAATACAGTCTGAGAACACTTGAAACCAATTGTGATCCGTATGTTTTATTTTGTCCTTTGTACCTGTGTCCTTTGGGGATGGGGGCAAAAACCAGACACCCCTCTAGGGACTGGGGGCCCTGGGTACCACCGAGAGAAACCTCACGTCCACATGATCGGACCAGAAGGGGGCCTGTGCCTCACTTCTGCCTTCCAGGTCTCGAAAAGCACATCCGGTTGGCTGGACCTCATTTGCTGCATTCCTGCTGCTGGGGGGTCTGGGGGCTGGAGCTGGGGCCCTTTGGCAGCTGCTGTGGCGGGCAGAGTAGGAGGGCGGGTGGAGGAGGATGTGAGAGCCAGTGCACGTGGTCCTGCCCCTAGCGCCTGCATTTTCATCAGCACGTGTCACTTCTATACTCACCCAGAAAACTGCCCCCGTAGCTCCCCAGAGAGTCTTGGTGTATTTCTGGCCAGTCTTTCTTTTGTGTGTGCATGAATGTGTATAAACAAAACATACGTACACGCACCCAGTCACCAGTTTTTAACTGAACATTCTGTTGTCTCTTGCATGTCATTTAAAAATCTGCCCAAAGTGTGATCGTGAGGGGCTGTGTAAGATCACCTTGATGGCTGGAGCCGCCTCTGCCCTCGTCCATCATGGGAGCTGTGGCAGTGAGATCCTAGCCCCAGAGTGACTTAGAAGGGACTTGAGGCAGCGAGAGGGTGCCCTCGAGGTGCCCCACCTGCCTGGCATGCCCCTGCAGTCACCCGGACTCTCGAGTGATGCCTGGGTTGCTTGGCCCTGCACTGACCCCACGTGTCTGGCCTCCTCTAGGGCAGGAACGTCATCGTCTTCTATGGCTCCCAGACGGGGACCGCGGAGGAGTTTGCCAACCGCTTGTCCAAGGACGCGCACCGCTACGGGATGCGGGGCATGGCAGCAGACCCCGAGGAGTATGACCTGGTGAGAACTCACCCCACCCTGGCTCTTCCTCCCAGCTCTTCCAGCAGCAGTAAGGAAGGCGTATCTGGATCATGGAGATGCTTAAAGGGCTGAGTTAGCCAAAGGGACAGACAGGAATGGATGTTTCCTGTTCTTTGTAGGAACGACCAGGTGGCCCCAGTTTTAAGCGGTGAAGGAAGGAGACTTGACTCGGGTGGTGAACACGCAGTACAACACACAGATGATGTGTTGTAGAATTGTGCGCTGAAAGCTGTATAATTTTATTAACCAGTGTCACTGCAATACTCAGTTTTTTAAAAACGCACACCTACCCTAGGTGTGCGCATGCGAGCTCCCAGCACTGCCCTCTCGTCTTCTGGGCTCCCCACGCGGTGGGCTTTACCAGTGCTGGCTAGGTGCTGGCAGCAGTGGGTTGGGCATGGCTTTAAAAATGAGAGGGTCTCAGCAGGTCATGAGAGGAACTGCTTCCATCTCTACACCGCATCCCACCCCCAAACTGCAGCGGCCAGGGAGCAGAGTGAGGGGGATCTGGGTTCTAATCTGGCTCTGCCGTGACTGCCTGGTGAGCCCGGGTGAGCCCCTGCCCTGCGGGCCTCTCCTGTCTCATAACACGGATGAGGGATGTGGGATGGGCCATCTCTGAGAACCTTTCTGCTGGGCTTTGAAATGAGGCCGTAAACTCCTGGGTTTGGGCCAGAGCAGGAGCAGGGACAGGGCTGGAGGGAACAGTGCAGCCTGCAGAGGGGCTGGGAGAACCTGAAAACTGGGAAAGGCCCTGTTTGGAGTTCCTCCCTTGTCCCCTCCTCCGCTCACTCCTTTGTGCCACCACAGAGCTGTCTGCAGAACGCAGCCCTGACTCCCGCTCAGCTGCCCCAGCCTGTCCCCTGCTGGGCTGTGGGGGAGGCTTGCCTTGCTCACTCTCCTCCTAGACAGGCTCCTTTGTCTTCTTCCCCTCACATGGTTGCAGCTCTGCAAAGTGCAAGAGCGCATGTTTGCGTGTTTCTGGGTCAGGAGAGCTAATGACAGCAAGGCCAGCTGCCCCAGGTAGAAGCAGTGGATGGAGAAAGGACAGCCAATCCTTAGGTGCCCAGGAGGGAAGGAGGCTGGCATCGAGCAGCTGGTCCTGAGAAGAAGCCCTCAGGGAGCTGCCTTCCTGCTTCTCCCCGGGTGGGGTCATTGCCACTCCTCGCCCTGCTGCTCCTGCAGCTCCAGCAACGTAACAAATGTTCTTTCCCTCAGATCTGTGCTCTCCTGAGTGCCAGCTGCTCCCTGCTCATGCCACTCCACCTCCTGAAAGAAACCACCCCTCCACCTGCTCCATGCCCTGCCTTCAGTCCTGGGGACAGGCACCAACCATGACCTGTCTCCAGACCTGGGTTTGGAGTTGGTGAGCAGTCGGCTAGGAACTAGTGAGGGCCTCAGCCCTGCTGGGCTCCAGGGACTTTGAGGGACACTGAGGTTTACGTGGTGCCCCAGGGCTAATGCACAGGGCACCATGTTCTAAGTGCCAGGTGGTGGCCTAGAACCCAGTCTGTTTGTGCCCTTTCCTCTGTAAAACCACCCCTTCGTTAGACCTTTGACTCACTTGTCTGTACCCCAAGAGGTACCGACCTGACCTAGAGCAGCTGAGTCACGGTCGCTGGGCCCGGGCCCTGCCCTTGTCTCTCTAGGCCGACCTGGGCAGCCTGCCAGAGATAGAGAACTCTCTGGCAGTGTTCTGCATGGCCACCTATGGCGAGGGCGACCCCACTGACAATGCTCAGGACTTCTATGACTGGCTCCAGGAGACAGACGTGGACCTCTCTGGAGTCAAGTATGCGGTGAGTCACTCCATCTTTCCCCAAGTGGCTCCTTGCGGGCTCCCAGGTGGCAACCTGCGGCACCTCCCCAGACCTCCGGACCCCCATGTCTAAGGGGTCTCACCTCAGTCTGATCGGCAAGGTGTCTGGACGGGGTGTCTGGACAGGGTGGGGGGAGGGCAGGGGGAGCTCGTGGCAGGGAGCCCTAGGAAAGGCTGCTACGCATGGAGCAGTGGGACAGCCCCTCTTCCACCCTAGGCCCCAGCAGCAAGAGAGTTTTCCCCACATCCCCATGCTGCTTGGCTCCACGGGGCATTTGTTGCTGGAGCTAAAGGAAGTTGTGGCAGGATGCCGGAGATTTGGCTAGAAGGGAAGAGCCCAGTGGGGCGGGCAAATTGCCCACACTTGCCGCCCAGGGTTGAGGCTGAGAGGCTGGCTGTGGAGGGGACCCTGGGCTGCAGGTCACCAGAACAAAGCCACTTCCAGGGGCCAAAGGTGGCCCATCTCACAGTGCTGCCTAGTGGCTTGACCATCTCTGCAGGGAAACCCACCCCTGACTGTTGGCCAGGCCTCTGACCCACCCCCCTGTCCGCACAGGTGTTTGGCCTTGGGAACAAGACCTATGAGCACTTCAATGCCATGGGCAAGTATGTGGACAAGCGGCTGGAGCAGCTTGGTGCCCAGCGGATTTTTGAGCTGGGCATGGGCGACGATGACGGGAAGTGAGTGCTCCAGACCCAGCCTTTCCTGCTGGGCCTCCCCTCCCTGGGACCCCCCCCAACCCCAGCTGTCAGGTGTCGGAGCGCTCAGGGTCAGGGGTCGGCTGTGGCACCGGAGGGGAGTGCAAAGCCATGGTGTCTGCTGAAACTCCGTGTCACACAGGGAAGGGAGTTGCCCACCCCGCAGCCCCCACTGAGTGGGCACTAAGTGGGCCTTCCTCGCTTTTCCCCTCCTCCCGGTTTGCCCAGCACACACAGAGCTGCCCTCATCTAGCTCAGAAACTCTAGACCCTTCCTGGTGCCTTGGGTTACATCACTGGGCGTGCCAGCTCGAAAGGAGCCCTCAAGCTCTTGGGGGTGCTGGGGAAAGGGGTCCAGGCTGCTGGGGAAGCCAGCCCATTGCGGGGTCTCGTCGCCATGACTGGGCGGCCTGGCTCAGCACCTCCTCTCCGCAGCCTGGAGGAAGATTTCATCACGTGGCGGGAGCAGTTTTGGCCGGCCGTGTGCGAGCACTTCGGGGTGGAAGCCACTGGGGAAGAGTCCAGGTGAGTGCGCGCCCGCAGGCGGGCGGGGGCTGAGGGTGGGTGCCTCCTGAGGCCGGAGACCGGGCTTGGTGGGGTGGCAGGGGGACTCGAGGAAGAGGCTGGTGGAAGCTCAGTCAGACGCTGGAGGGTCCTAGGTCCCAGGCTCAGGCGCTGGGCTTTGCCTGAAGTGACAAGCCATCTCCTGACAGTTTCACTCCCTGACACAGCCTCCCTCCTCTCTTGGGACCGATCCCGCAGCCCCTCGTCCCCGCCAGTGCCCTGCCTCACCCTCGATCTCCCCTTTTCAGCATTCGCCAATATGAGCTTGTGGTCCACACAGACATAGACACGGCCAAGGTGTACGTGGGTGAAATGGGCCGCCTGAAGAGCTACGAGAACCAGAAACCGTGAGTGGAAAGCATGGCTGGGGGCTGGGGGCCGGGCCCTGTGACCCTGGGCACGCCCCTCTCTCTGGCGCCTGGGGACGGGAAACAGCTGGAAGTCCTGTGTGTCCCCACAGACCCCATCCCATGGTGCGTCCTTAGCTCCACCACTGTCCAGAAGTGAGCATGGCTGGGGGTCTCCACCTCCACCGCACAGGAGGGCACGAGGCCCACAGCAGAGAGACAGGAGGCTACTTTGTGCTCAGGGCCCTCGGGACCCCTCCCCACCCTCACAGCCTCTGAGAGACAGGCACCTGCTCAGTTTGTACTTAATTTGCTGACATTTTGCTCTGTAAATATCCTGAGGTGGGGGGTACATACCAGTTCCCGAACCAGGACGTAGAAAGTTCTAGGTTGATCTTTGGCAGAAGGGCACGCTTTCTTAAATTCTGCCTCAATATTTGGACTTTTTGCTCCAAAACACAATGACTGTCTCTTGGGCCCCTGCTTTGCCTCACACCCGGGCGCTGCCAGATGCCTGCCGGAGCCGCGCAGGAATGCCCTCCCCGTGCCTCCGGGGTCCAGGATGGCCGCGCTGCTCCCGCAGCCCTGCAGGAGGTCCCACCATGTCGGTGACTTTACAGAGTAAAGTTCACCTCCTGTTGGTGTTGTAGTCAGGGCATGCCAGGTGAAGCTCTGCTCCACTCAGTCACCCAGGACACAGCACCTTCTGTCTTGGGGAGCCACCTTCAAGGGCCTAGTCCTCCTTTGCATTCAGCTCAGCGATGGGTTCAGAGTGTGAAGAGTCTCCCTGATTTCTAGGGCCCAGCCGCAGTTCCCGTATCTGTACATGGAGACTGATAACCTAGCTCTGCCCATGTTGTGGGTTGTCAGGAGCACTGCCTGAGATCAGGCTGGGAAAACCTTTGACATAATCGGAGAGGTTTCCTCGTGGCCCTTGGAGGCCGGCTCTGAGGTTCTCAGTGCTCTGTGAAACCAGAAGGACTCCTGTGGGGCAGGGTCGTCCAGATCGGAGACCTGGTCAGTCATTGAGCTGCTCTCCTCCCACCCAGCCCCTTTGATGCCAAGAACCCATTCTTGGCTGTTGTCACCACCAACCGGAAGCTGAACCAGGGAACTGAGAGACACCTCATGCACCTGGAATTAGACATCTCAGATTCTAAAATCAGGTACCAGCTACTCCTCTCCCACCGCTTCATTCGGGGCCTCCAGATCTGGGTACAGAGGCTTCCACCCTCCTCCTGAACCTTACATCCCCCCCTAGGTATGAATCTGGTGACCATTTAGCTGTTTACCCAGCCAATGACTCCGCCCTGGTCAACCAGATTGGCGAGATCCTGGGTGCCGACCTGGATGTTGTCATATCCCTGAACAATCTTGATGGTGAGTTCTGGAATCAAGGCCACTCCCACCCGCCTGCCTGGGCCTGAGGCAGCTGGCAGGAAATGGGTTCCTTGGCAAGGCCCATAGGTTGAAGGGCTTAGGCCTGACACGCTGGTGCCCGAGAGGACCCTCACACCTGAGGTGCCATGGTTATTGGTAGCAAACTAGGGAGGTGGGGAGCAGATGCAGCTGTGGGGTCTGGCCTTCTACTGTGGGGTTCCCTCCATTGCCTCACTGGCGTAGTCCTTTGAGGGAAGGAGGGGTGCCTAACCAGCCCCCATGTCCTGTAGGGCAGAGGGGACTACAGGCTGGGGCCCTTGTTCCTTGGCCTGGCTCCACCATGCCTGGCCACTGAGGGCCTGTGGCTGCCCTCTCCCAGCACCAGGATCTTCATCTCCACACCTGCAAACGTGGGGATCAGAGTCAGCTACCCCAACAACCCTCCGGGTCCATTCAGGGTGCTTGGAGTGCAAGAGACACTAAACGTGGTGCAGGGTTTACCCAGCGTCTCAAACGACTGTCTGGCTTTGGCCTCTTGCCGACCCCTTGGCACCCCCACTGACTACCCACACAGGGCCCAGCTGTACCTGGCGCTGCACCACTCACTCCTGTACTCGGGCACCCTGGCCTAGCTGCTCCTTCTCCCCAGCTCGAGAGTCAGCCCTTTAAAGGAACAGTACAGAAGGGGGTTGATTTATGCCGACTCTAATTCATCATGATAGTGGAGGAACAGTGAGCGCGCACTGGGTCTGTCTCTCTCCTGTGGGGTGTGTCCCTGTACCTTCGGAGGTGGCACCTTGCTGGGGCAGGTTGTGGTGTGCTGACTCCCTGCAGGAGAATCTGCACCTCTGCTGGCGGCCCTTTACTGCTAAGAGCTGCTCAGAGAGAGGTGCAGGGGCTCAGAAGTCCCAAGGCAGACGTGTAGCGCTAGAAAAGGTGCTCTCACAGACCCGCCCCTCTAGTGTGAAGCCTAAGCTCTGTTTCCAGGCTCAGCACAGAGGGCCCTGGGGTGCTGGGAACACCCAGCTATTTGATCTGTGTGAACACGAGGATGCTCAGTTTGTGCAAATCCATTAAGCTATGCACGTATAACTTGTATACTTCATGCAGGTTATACTTTAGTATGAAGCCCTCCAAAAAATAGACCCAGACCCCCTAAATGCTGAGCCCTTCCTGCACCAGGCCCTCTGTGTGTCCTCAGCAACCCTCCTGGCAGTGCTGCAGGGGTGCATCTGTGCACCGGCGCGGACAGTCCCCAGCGTCATGCCACGCCTCTAGAGGTGGAGATGCTTTCTAGCAGCTCCCAGGCAGGCCCTTCTCTGCGTCCTGCTCTAGCCTGACTGTGGGGAGGTCGTCAGTAAAGCCGCCTGTGACCAGTGGCAGCAGAAGGCTACGGCAAGGGCTGGCAGTAGGGCTCATGCCAGTGGTCACCTGGAGCATGTAGGATGCTATACCAAGAGCTCATCTGTGTGTCCGTGCATAAAACTGATGTGGTGGGGCCCAGCCATCACAGCCGAAAGTCCCAGTGTTGGCATCTCCTGGTCACGAGCTTGGGGCCTCCACAGGAGACCAGGCCCAGCCCGCAGGCAGGCAGGACACGGCGGGGCAGCCCTACTTCTGCAGCCCTCTCTCTGCACCACTTAGGGTCTCACTGTCCTGGAGGGGCAACAGTGAGCGCCAGGCCCCTGAGCAAGGTCTGGCCTCTGATGAGGACTACCTGTCCGGCTTGAAGCTTAAGGCTGGCTGAAAGCCTGAGGCTCAGCCCCCAGGGCCAAGGAAGCGCTGCAAAAAGCCAGCCTTGCTTCCAGCGCCAGCTGGGCTGCCCGCTTCCTGCAGAGTAGCCTTTGGCTTCCCCTACCCCAATCCCATGGCACCCCACTCACCCCAAATCCTGCTTTCTCTGTCCCTGCAGAGGAATCCAACAAGAAGCACCCATTCCCTTGCCCTACCACCTACCGCACAGCCCTCACCTACTACCTGGACATCACCAACCCGCCGCGCACCAACGTGCTCTACGAGCTGGCCCAGTACGCCTCGGAGCCCTCGGAGCAGGAACACCTGCGCAAGATGGCGTCTTCCTCTGGCGAAGGCAAGGTAACCAGCTGTTCCTGCCCCCAGCACCCAGACCACTACCACCTCAGCCCTGGACTACAGCTCCCAGCCAGCACCCCAGACCTCGCCTCAGCCACTCTCCAAGTGGCTTGGGTCCCACTTCAGCCTGTCCGCTGGACCACTGTGTCCCCTCACCTGCGCCTCACCCCAAGTCCCGTCTTCCCCAGGAGCTGTACCTGAGCTGGGTGGTTGAGGCTCGGAGGCACATCCTGGCCATCCTGCAGGACTACCCATCCCTGCGGCCCCCCATCGACCACCTGTGTGAGCTGCTGCCGCGGCTGCAGGCCCGCTACTACTCCATTGCTTCGTCCTCCAAGGTGAGGGAGGCCCGGCCCCCTGACAGAAAGCACAGCCCTGGCTTCTCCGAGGCGCACGGAGCCCTGTGCACAGCCCCCCCGCAATCACCCGGGACGGTTCCCTGGGTCCACTGGGCAGCGTTACCAGTAGGCCGGGCTGTCCGGCTGCACACGGCATACGGCCCTGGTGCCGAGAGCCAGTCAGGAGAACTGGAAAGGGGATTTTGAGGTCTGGGCACCACGGAGAAGCCCTGAGCAGGAACCTCAGGCTGAGGTGGCTCGGGAGGTGGCTCGGGTGATGTGGCTGGTGGCAGAAAGGGGCCTCGGGCACCAAGCTCACTCCTGCCCCCGCCAGGTCCACCCCAACTCCGTGCACATCTGCGCCGTGGTCGTGGAGTACGAAGCCAAGTCTGGCCGCATCAACAAGGGAGTGGCCACCAGCTGGCTTCGGGCCAAGGAGCCCGCTGGGGACAACGGCCGCCGGGCCCTGGTGCCCATGTTTGTGCGCAAGTCCCAGTTCCGCCTGCCCTTCAAGCCCACCACACCTGTCATCATGGTGGGCCCCGGCACCGGGGTCGCCCCCTTCATAGGCTTCATTCAGGAGCGGGCCTGGCTGCGGCAGCAGGGTGAGCGTGTGGGCGCAGGGAGGGGAGGGGAGGGCAGGCGGTGGGGACGGGACAGCCCTGGGCTCACCCTGGCTGCCCCCACCAGGTAAGGAGGTGGGGGAGACGCTGCTCTACTACGGCTGCCGCCGCGCGGACGAGGACTACCTGTACCGCGAGGAGCTGGCCCAGTTCCACAGGGAGGGCTCCCTCACCCAGCTCAACGTGGCCTTTTCCCGGGAGCAGGCCCACAAGGTGAGGAAGGGGCAGGCTGCCCTGGCGGGGTGCGGGGCTGAGACCGGCCCCTTACGGCACCCCCTCTGCCCTCAGGTCTACGTCCAGCACTTACTGAAGAGGGACAAGGAGCACCTGTGGAAGCTGATCCACGAGGACGCTGCCCACATCTACGTGTGCGGGTGAGCGAGGGCAGGAGTGGAAGAGGGGGGGGCACCCCCCACCAAAGCTCCTCGCCCAGCCCGAGCTCTACCTCCTTCCTCCCCTCAGGGACGCTCGGAACATGGCAAGGGATGTGCAGAACACCTTCTACGACATCGTGGCCGAGCTGGGGGCCATGGAGCACGCCCAGGCTGTGGACTACATCAAGAAACTGATGACCAAGGGCCGGTACTCGCTGGACGTGTGGAGCTAGGAGCCGGCGGCCCGGCCCGGCCCTGGCCTCCTGCCGCATAGACTTGCTTCCCCTCGTAATCACTTCTTCCCCCGCCCGCCACCCCGCCAGTCTCCTGCATGGGCTCTGCGGGGCCTTGACTGAGGATGCGTACGCAGTGACAAAGACTCTGGGTCCAAAATATGCCCTCCAGAGTCCCCTGGCCACAGGGCCCACACTTTGTGAACACCTCAGGCCCCCAGGGGCTGGTCAGAAGGGGCTCTTCTCTCAGCTGAGCGGGGGGCCTGGCCCTTCCACATGATTTTCAATGAGTGTAAATAATTTTAAATAACCTCTGGCCCTTGGAATAAAGTTCTGTTTTCTGTATTTGCCTGATGTTCCTTGAACAGATCTGGAGCCTCCACCTGGATCTCCTTAACTCAGACACCAGAGGGACCAATTCAGGAGCCCCAAGAACCTGTGCTGTGGCAGCAGAGAGCCACCAGGCCCCTGCCTGACCCTCAGGAGACCACACACCTCAAGCCACCTCTGTGCCCCTCTTCCTTTATTGTGGCCACTGGCCCCCAGCTCCCCACAGGCTGGGACACGGGCCCAGGTCTTCTCCAGTGTAGCCTTCAGGGCCCACAGAGCCCACAAAACCCAGGGAGAGCAGAAGAGACCTTCCTGGACAAGGGAGTCTCCACCCCCTCAAATAACACATGGGATACAGAAGCCCTTTGGGGCCAATGGGCAGAGCAAGACCCAGCCTCAATCTCTCTTGCTTCTGTGCCGCTGACTGTGGAACTTCTGATGCACGACCCGCAGGGTGGTGAAGAAATTGCCAAGGAAGAGGATGAGGAAGGGGAGGCCACACATGAGCACCTGGCGGGGGGAAATTGGGGTTAGGACGGGCTGAGACCCAGTCCTCCTGGTGTCCTTTCCAGGGACCTCAGCTCACCTGCCACTCCTTGCACTCAGGATCCCGGGCCAGGTTGAACAGTGTCAGCGCGTTGTAAAGCTGCCAGAACTGGGAGGGAGGGGATTTCTCATACAACATGGTCCCTGCTTGAGCCAGAGCAGGGGCTGGACAGCCAGATGGATGGGGACACGTGATAACTTACGTGTCCAAAGAAAAGAAAGGGTAGCAGGAAGGTGAGGCCCCGCCACATCCAGGACTGGAAGCCCTCTGTGAAGGAGGAAGAGCAGGGCACAGAATAACCAGAGTGGAACGAGAGACACAATTACCCAGATCCAGGCCAAGAGGAAAGGACTCCCCTTTCCATCTCCCTGGTCGGGACCCACGGCGAAGACCACGCCTGACTCACCCACAGTGAGATCCATGGTGTGCCTCTCGCCCAGGGCCCGCAGGCGGTACAGACAGCCACTCTGGTAGTAATACTGGAGGAACTGCACGAAGCCTGGCGGGAGTTGGGGGCATCAGGACTGGGCTGGAGCCCTAAGTCCTTTCCCTGCCCCTCCCCCTGGGCAAGTCCTGAGCTGGGCAGGGACCTCTGAGACACTCACTCTGGTACATGGAGAAGGACAGGAATTGGTTCCGGAACTTCTGATACATGAGGCCATCGGGCCTAAAGCAGAAAGCAGAGGGGTGGGGAGCTTGGGGATGCCAACTCCCCCTGTCCCGCCCCCCCAAAAGGCCCTGGGAACCAAGCTGCACCACTCACCACGTCAGCATGACTCCCGACAGGAACGTGGACACATAGTGATGGAAAACCCACCAGCCTTTGATCCTGTACCGGGAAGCTGCTGTCACTCCTGCAACCCTTAGCCCCCAGGATTGGTGCTTGGGGACAGGGAGTTGTTTGGGAAGAAACCAGCAGCCCAGCCCAGTTCCTGCTTCTCGGAGGGCCAAGGCACTCCCCACCCCACTTCCTAGGGTAGCTGCAGTACCCCTCAACCTCAGGAGCTCGAGTTAGGCCCTTGCCCACCTGGAGCCATTGTTGATGAGGATGCTCTCTCGGATGGTCAGGGTGCAGTAATACCACACCAGTAAGAAGTTGAAGACGGAGTCTGTCACCCTGCGGAGGGGGACACGGGGTTGGTGCTGGTAGAGCTGGGAGAAAATAAAGATCTGGCCCCGAGCAGTAGGACACCCACCTGGAGTTGAGGAGGAAGCGGCAGGTGAAGGAGATGAGGATGAGGATGATGGTGAGGTAGAGCTTGAACTTCTCGTACTCATCTTTGTAGGCGAACCTGGGGAGGGCACACACCCATGGGACAGGCTGGGATGCTGGTGGGACCCACCCTCACCTCTGCCTGAGGAGGGAGGTGCCTGCGCCAGACACACTTTGTGCATGGTGTGGGGTCAGCATGGGGAACTAGCCCCTGATCCCCAAGGCTCAGGGATAGCTGAGGCAGAGTGGAAAGGACTGAGACCCAGCCCCTGATATCCAATTACTTAGCCTGCTTGCTCAGGAGTGTCACGTTGACGTTGCCCAGGACCAGGCTCAAGTACAACCTAGGGAAGGGGGAGACGGGGTGAGAGGAGGTCCCGACCCAGAGGGAAGCCAAGGGCCCAGAGCCGCGGAGGGGGCCAGGCCAGTGTCGGTCACCACCCCTACTCAGCCTTCCCATGGCCTTGGCTCAGGGCTGATCTTGGGAGGCTGCAGACCAGCTCCACAGGAAACACCGATGCCCAGCCCTTCCCCCTTCCTTTGTCATTGTCACCCACACTCCCCTACCTCAGTTCCTCAAGAGCAGCCTGGCTCTTCCACCCCACGGAAGCCTTGTCCACGTCTCAGACTGCCCCTGTGGGCCTGGGCAGTGGACTCACCGTCTGGGCGCAGGATCACATCTGTCACCTACCCTACTGTAGTAGGTGCCCTATACTCCCGAGAGCCTGCAGCCCCAAGTCCGCTGCAGCAACCCGCACCCCCAGCCACCCAGGACCTCTCCCCAGCCCAGAGCAGCCTCTGGGCAATGCGGGTTGTATTCTGACCCGAGTGCCTGGCCTCCCAGTCGGTTTTGCCACACGGACCCTCCGCCCACGGTGGCTCCCAGGCCCTGTTGACCCTGTGACTCTTTCCTGAGCCAGCCAAGTCCCCAAGCCCTCCTTCACATGTCAATCACTTCTTGCCAACCTGTCACTCCCAGCTCCTGGCAATGCTATCACACCCACCAGCTAAGCTTGTCTTGTCCTCTGCCAGAGAGACTTGAAGAGGTGACCAGAGAGTCACAGTCGTGTACCAAGCAGCTGCACCCACACATGGGCTCTTGTTCACACTCAAACCACATGGATGGGCGCAGAGTGGTTAAGGGACTTGCCCAAGGCTGTGAAGAGATTAAAGGGCGTAGACGGGACTTGGCCCAGGCTTCCAGGCTGCCTCTCAGCACCACCACTGGCTCCCTACCCCATCCCGAGAGTGGCCTGACAAGCCCTTTCCCCAGACTCTCCGTCCTGTCTCCTTCCTGGCACCTGACATCTCTCCTGCCTGCATCAGCACCCTCATCTCCGTGCCCCCTCCCATCTCAAACAACAGGGGCCCATGCCCAGCCCTCTCCATCTCCCCAGGAGGTTTCCTCCGTCACTTGGTGCCCATTTTCTGGGCCTCCCCTCTCAGCAGGCAGATATACTCAAGTCTGTCCTCTGTTCAGAGTTACACATACACCCAAGCAACAGCCGCCCCACCAGCCCTCATGGTAGTACTAGTCTCTCTCTATTCACAGCCTCTGAAGTGTGGCCTAAACTTGGCTGTCTCCTCGGCTCTTCCGTCATTCCCAATATCAACTTCCACTCACACTGTCCTGTGACGTGGTTCTCTCCAAGGTCACCCTGACTTCCAGGAAGCATTTCCCCTTTCCCCTTCACTACTGAATGTGACCCCCACAGCCATCTGCTCTGAAGCCGCTGTCCACTCCCCTTGCCTTCTGGGACACGCTGTCTCCCAGCAGTCTGGCTACCTGCCATCTCTGCTGGATTTTTTTGTTCAGCCCCGGGCTCTGCACTGTACCTGCTCATCTGCCTCGTTGTGGAAATGCATACTTACTTGACCAGTCACTCTCCCCTGCCCGCTGGGCTCAAGACAGCTCTGCTCCCCTATGATCCCATCATGACCTCTGGACCTCTTGACCTCTCCCCTCCCAGCATACCTGCTGCTACTGCATTCCTGAGTTGGCCTAGTTCATTCCTTCCTCCTTTATATGTAACTCTGCTCAGGCCTCACCTACTCCAGGGGGCTCTCTGACCAGGTCCTGGGCTGGATTAAAAGCCTCCCTTACTCCCCTGTTCCCTGTAGTTCCACCACAAAGCACACGATCACAGTAAACTGTCACTGCCACCCAGCCGTCTCCTTGCTCCCCTGAGACAGAATGCTCCCCGAAAGGTGGAGCATGACTACTCGGCCCAGAGTGAGCCCAGGGAACATCTGCTGACTAAACAATCAAGCAGAGGAAGAGTGTGCCTCAGGCCTCTCTCCCAGGAGTGGCTGTAAACTGAATTTGAGAGAGGGGTCTCACCCATTCTTCTTGGGCAAATAGGCCTCCATATCAAAGAAGAGGCCTTGGCGCTCCTTGATCTGGCTCTCCAGCTCCTTTGCAGCCTCCGTGACCTCCACTGGCAGGGAGGGTTTGCATCTGCAGGTGGGGCCACAGAAGCCGGAGTCAGAGCAGGAGCACCACACTGACACCTGTGGGGCAGGAGGGCCCACGTGGCCCAGAGAGGGGAGGAGCGGTGCCGAGGACAGTCCTAGAGTCGGCCCCTGCCCTCTGCCCCACCAGCTCAGACACCCACCCCCAGACCAAGGCCGAGGGGACATGGGGAGACATGGTGGGCCATGAGGAGGGGGCATCCTAACTTCTTCAGGATGAGGGCCAGCTGCTGGAGCTGCTTCTTCTGCCGAGTGATAGAACTGGTACAATTGTTCTGCAGTTTGGTCAGCTCCTCCAGCTTCAGGCGGTACAGCCGGTGGGTCTCCTGAGGACCGGGTTGAGGGGAAGGGTCAGACTGCTTGGAGGGCACTGAGCCAGAGCCGGCTGGGTGTGGGGAGGAGGAACCGGACTCCTCCAGGGCTCCTTGGGAGGTCTCAGCAGGAAATGAGGCAGTCAGCTGTGCCAGCCCAGAGACCCCCCTAAGGCTGCTCTCTCCCCAAGACCAGCAAGGAAACAGTTCTCCAGCAAGCCCAGATGCCCCCATGGCACCCTTGTCCCAGAGACAGGCTAGTTCCCAGAGCTTTTTTTTTAGTCTCAGCCCATCTGCAAGTTGTTCCCATCCCTCTCTGTTCCACCCTGATTCTAGGCCCATGGATCCACCTTCTGGACCAAGCAGACTGCCTGAAGCCACCCTTGGCCCTCTCAGATCCTCCTGCCCATCCATCCTACATGTGCAGGGGGAGCTTGGGATATCCAAGATGCCCTCTGCGCTGGCACTCCCAGCATCTTCCTCCCAGGTTAAAGGTCATCAGGCTTCAGCCCTTGGACCTTCTACTATAAGACCAGTCCATACCCCGCCTCCAGTACCTTTGGCCCAAAGCTTTCCAGAGCACTTTGCCCTGGAGGGTGGGTCTAGAGAAGAAGCAGCCTGGATATTGGGCAATGGTACATGTAAGGAAGGCCAGGCAGGGGCTGAGACCAGGAGAGTGGTGATCAGGCTGGGAGCCTGGGTTTGCTCTGCTCAGGACTCTGGGAAGAAGCACTAGTGGCAGCAGGTTCAGCTGGCCAAGGGGGCAGGTAGGCTTCAATACAGACAGGAAAGGCCTGGAACCAATCCAGGAGAAGCAAAGGCCTAATCAAAAGCCCAGATTGCCTGAGCTCTACCCTGTCTGGATCTTGTTTCTCACTCCCAGGAGGGGCACCACGCCCCCTCAGAACCCAGGAAGTTCCACCTCTGCCCAAGCCCAGCCCCCACCTCTGCTGTCGGAAGGAAGCCAGCAACTCTTCCTCCCTTGACTCCCCACGGAACAGCACTGCGGCCCATACCAGCCAGTTCCAGCCAATTCCTCCAGTGGCTTCACACTAGTCTCAAAGAGACTCCCAGCCTGGCCAGGTCCATGAGGTCCCCCACCCAGTTATCCTCCTCACTCTTTGCAGCAGCTATAAGGACCTGCCTTCGTGGGCGCTGTCCTTCACTCTGGATCGGCCCCGCCCCCGTCCTGGCCGGGGACTTCACCTCAATACCACTTCCCCGGCCCAAGCCTAGCTGCCTCCTGGGGCGCACCCTAGGCGCACTCAGTCCAAACCTCGCGGCTCGAAGGGCGGGATGGCACTACTTGCGGCTCTCGGGGGAGCCCACAGCATGTTAGCGGAGTGACTGACTCCAGACTGGGCCCGGCCAGCTCTGACTCAAGCAGCCACACTAGTGGAAGAAAGCGAGGTCGGGGTCGGAGCCTATTTCTGAGGCCCTCGTGGGAGGCCGTAGGTCCGACAGGAGCAATGGGGTCCCACAGGGTTCGCGTCAGCCGCGCAGGCGAAGTGCCCCCTTCGGACAACTCATGTGAGGTCGAGAGGAGAGTCCAGCCAGGACACCGGGATCTGAGTCCTCCGCCGCCCTAGGGAACGACAGCAGGGACCCCCACCCCTGACCCCGAGCTCCCCACTGCCTGACACTGAGCTGCCAGACCCTTGACTCCCAAGCCAAAGAGACATGGCTCCGGGCCAATGGGTGCCTGCATTGGTGCTCACCTGGATGCTCTGGAAGTCCTGCTGCAGCTCCTCCCAGTCCCTCAGGCAGTCGCCCAGCGGGCCCGGGGGCGTGGGAGGCATGGCTGCCAGGCCCGGAGCCAAATGAGCGGAGGGTAGAGGACGCGGCAGCAACCCCCGCGGGCCGAGGCGCCTGGGCCTCCGCTGCCTCCGCCCCCGTCGGCTTCCGGGCTCGCGCCGCAACGCTGACCAATGAAAAGGGGGCCTGCAGCAGCAAACTCGCTGGCCCCGCCCCTATCTGAGCCAATCCAGGCCCAGGGCGTGGCCTGGGCGGAGTCAAAGTGCACATATTGCAGTTCGCCCAGTGACTTGGGTCCTGAACAAGAGCTTGGTCGGTGGTGGCGACCCCTCGCTGGGCTCCACTGATTGTGCCAACCTCATTGTGCAGCCAGCAGTGCCCCGGCCCATCATGCTGGAAGTAAATCAAAGTCCAGAGAAGTGACACCTACCTCAAACACTTTTGTTCTTGGGACGCTGAGCCTCTGCGGGGAGGGAATTCAATTCTGAATCTCTCTCCTCGCCTGGATTTTGACAGCGTCTTCCTTACTGTTTCCCTGCCTCCAGGCTCACCGCTACTGTCCCTTCACACAGCTACCTAAATGCTCTTCCTAAAACACAAGGCTAATCCCTACCACCTCCCTGCTGAAAGCTTTCCAAAGGCTCTGCCCTTCCTACCAGGATGTCTCTAACGACTGAGCCATTGCTCTGCCATCGTCCCAGGCTGTGTTCCAGCTAAGACCCTAACTAAAGCCTGTGTTGCCAGAAAAGCCCTTACCCCATTCCTTGAGGGCATAGGCTTCCTTTGGGGGTAGGGGTGACCTCCAACCCTCTATGGAGATGAGATAGTGTTCATCCTATGTCCCCAGCCCTGCCTAACCAGCAGATAGTAATTTCTGAATAAACAATTGATGGACATCCTAAATTCTTCATCAGTCCCTTTGTCCATTCTCTCTCCTGACTCCAATGCTCAAAGTGCATTCTGAAGAAAAGTCCCTTTGAGCCCTGGAATTTATAGAAACCTGGGTATGGAAGATGGGATGGGTAGGAATCTCTTCTTGGTGAACACAGCCAGGCAGAAATAAGAGGAAGAAATCTGTACAAGTGTTGAACCCCTGGAGTGGTGGGTCACACTGGAACTGGGGATGAGAGAATGTGTGCCCTTGCGACAGGAGTCTCTAAGCTGTGGAGCCTGGGGCCTGGGCTTGGCATCTCTAGGACTGGAGGATGTACCCACGGGTGGGCATTGTGGCACTCCCTGTGGTCCAACACTGGCAGCAGGAACCCCTGGAGTTCCCCCCAGGTAGCTCAAAGGGTCCAAGTCATGGGTGGAGGGCATGTGGGGCAGCTGTTCTGGTGGCCAGAGGCAGCCTCATGATGGCAGTGAGAGTGGTCCAGGACGATGCGGGGATGGAGCGCTCACTGAGTTTGACAGGAGTGCACCTGCTATGAACAAGGAGGCTGGGAAAAACAGATGCAGGAGACCAACAAGGGGCTAGCAATGGCCTTCTTCCGCACCAACCTGGTTATACATCCTGGCCCACTACCCACAAAAAGCTCCCAAGCAAAGTTCTTCAGGACCCACAGCTGGGCCACAGAGATCAGTAGAGTGGATCTGAGATATCTGTGACAGAGTCCCCGAGAACAATCTTCTCCCACTTTGACAGCTGAGCCACCAAGGCCCGATTTGGACGCATGTTGTTTTTGCACTTCTTGACATACTCCCAGGACCTCTGTGAACACAAGGAGAGAAAAATTTCAGAATTGGCCCTGGCTGGTGCTGCTCAGTGGATTGAATTCCAGCCCAAGAGAACCAAAGGCTCACGGTTTCAATTTCCAGTAGGAGCACATGCTTGGGCTGCGGGCCAGGTCCCCAGTAGGGGGTGTGTGAGAGGCAACCACAAGTTGATTTTTCTCTCCCTCTCTTTCTCCCTCCCTTCCCCTCTGTCTAAAAATAAATAAATAAATAAATAAATAAATAAATAAATAGAAAAACTTCTATGGAGTGGAAATGAAGTAGCCAAAGAATCTATATGCGTGACCCATGGACATGAATAATGGTGTGAAGATTGCCCAAAGGAGTAGAGGGCACTGGGTGAAGGGGGACAAAAGGGGAAAAATTGGGACAACTGTCATAGCATAATCAATAAAATATATTTAAAAAAATAACATCAAAAACAAAACAAAACAATCAAAGAATCAACAGAGGAAAAGGCAAGCCACAGAATGGGGGAAAACATTTGCAAATCATATATCTGCTTTATATCCAGATATACATCCAGGTATTAATATGAAGAATATAAGAAACTGCTAAAACTCAACAACAAAAAACAACCCAATTAAAAAATGGGCAAAAAACTTGAATATACATTTCTCCAAAGAAGATATGCAATTGGCCAGTGTGTATATGAAAAGATGCTCAACATTACTAAACATTAGGGAAATGAAAATCAAAATTGCAATGATGTACCACCTCACACCCATTAAGATGGCTACTATTAAAAAAACAACAACACAGAAAACAAGGGTTAGTGAGGCTGTGGAGAAATTGAAAATTGAAATCCTTGTGCACTTTTGATAAAATGTAAGATGGTACTGCCACTATGGAAAATAGCATGAAGATTCCTCAAAAAATTAAAAATAGAATTACCATATGACCCAGCAATTCTACTTCTGGATACATACCCCAAAGACTTGAAAGTAGGGTCTCAAAGAGATATTTGTGCACCTGTTCATGGCACCATTATTCACAGTACCCAAAATATGAAAGCAACACATCAACAGATGAATGAATAAACAAAATGTGGTATATACAGTTGACCTTTGAACAATATGGGAGTGAAGGGATCAATCTACCATACAGTCAAAAACCACATATAACTTAAGTTGACCATCCACATATTACTGATTCCCACCTGCTGATGGAATATACAGTTGATCCTTGAACGACATGGGTTTGAACTACATGGGTTCACTTATATGCAGAATTCAAACCCATATTGTTCAAGGGTCAACTATACATACAAATGAATTATATTGTTCACAGTAAACAAAACATGAAAGTAAACCAAGTGTCCATCAACAGATGAATGGATAAACAAAACATGGCTTATACCTGCACTGGTATGTACATAACACAGCGTTGATATATGGGAGGCAAAACTGATAGAACTGCAAGGAGGAAGAGATGAATCCACTATTGTAGTATGAGACTTCATCACCCCTCTGTCACTAATGGACAGATCCAGCAGGCAGAAAATCAGTAAGGCTATAGTTGAACTCAATAGCACCATTAATTAAATAAAGATAATCAACATCTGTAGAATACTTCATTCAACAACATAAAAATACACGTTCTTCTCAAGCTCACACGGAACACTCACCAAGATAAATGTTCATTTAAATCAATCATCTAAGTTTCCATTTTAGGAAACTAAAAT
The DNA here is from genome assembly GCA_007922815.1 of Macrotus californicus. Taxonomy (NCBI): domain Eukaryota; kingdom Metazoa; phylum Chordata; class Mammalia; order Chiroptera; family Phyllostomidae; genus Macrotus; species Macrotus californicus. The sequence continues at coordinate 115,546 of VMDR010001188.1, forward strand.
TACAAGAGTAAATTAAATCCAAAGTAAAAAGAAGAAAAAGAAATAATAAAAATTGGAACATACATCAATAAAATTGAAAATAAGAAATCAATAGAGAAAATCAATGAAATCAAAATTCTGGTTCTCAGAAATGATCACTGAAATCAATAAGCCTCTAGCTAGACTAACTACAAGAAGAGAGAAGACAAAAGTTACTGACATCAAAAATAAAAAAGGGGCATCAATACAGATCTCATGGACATGAAAAGGATAATAAAAGAATACTATGAACAACTCTATGCCCACACATAGTCTAGACAAAACGGACCAATCCCCGAAAAACAAAATCTGCCAAAACTCACACAAGATGACACAGCCTGAATAGCCCTATGTCTATTAAGGAAGTTGAATCAATAAAAAAATAACCTTCCAAAAAAGAAAGCAGGAGGCCCACGCAGGTTCACTGGTGAATTCTACAAACCACGGAGTATTACTCAGTCGGAAGAAAGAAGGAAACCCTGACACATGCTACAACATGGATGAACCTTGAAGATACTATGCTCAGTGCCTTCATTAAACAAGCCTGCCACAAAGGGACAAGTATGGTCTGTCCCCTCTGTGAGGTAGACAAATTAGAATGGTGGTTGCCAGGGGCTGCAGGAAAAGGGGAAGGGGGAGTTAGTGTTTGATGGGTATAGAGTTTCAGTTTTACAAGATGAAAATATTCTGAGATGGGTTGCACAACAATGTGAATATACTTGACACTCCTGAACTGTACACTTGAAAATGTTAAAATAGTAAATTTTGTGTTACCTGTGTTTTGTCAAAATTAAAAACATAAAATAAAACAGAGTGATACCAGGGGCAGAGCCATGCAGTTATATAAGGGTTACTCAGTCCTGGCCAGGTCAGAAGAGGCCCTTGAGGACCAACCATAATCGTAGTGCCCCACGTCCACCCACACACCCCACTTCCACCCCACAATGTATCTGCTAAGACTTACAGCAAATGCAGCAAGCTGGAAGGACAGGCCTTATTCTGTCCTTTGATGGGACAGAAAGGTGAAGGGACATGCCCAGGTCACTCCTGGTAAGGAGCAATGCTCCATTTTTTACACTGCAAGGCCAGTGCTCTCCCAGATTCTCTAGCTGGCCCATCTGGCTTTGAATTCAGCTCTGCCACTTACCACTGTGGGGCCTGAGGCAAATTACTCGGCCTCTATATGCCTTCCACAAAATGGGGATAATAACAGGTCTTGGGGTCATTGTGTTTTCATTACACACAAAGTATTTAAAACAGCCTCGCGTGTGGGAAGCCTGCCAATATAAGCTATTATAGAGTGCCTCAGGAGTTGGTTTTTGCTTCTCTCTGAAGATCAATATGGGACAGATCTACTCCAAGCAATTTAAAGGCACTGAAACTGATTTCATAAGAGCTTGCTGGCTCTGGGATCCCACACAACCTTGCACCAAACTTTGAAAGCCCAAGACAGGCAGGAGTGGCTCTGGGTGCTGGGTTCTTCCCAGCTCACTCCTTGACTTCCCACTCTTGTTCTTGATGCCCCGAGGAATGGAGCTGGGACCAGTAGCCCAGGAAGCAGTGTGTTGCTGAAGAGTGGCCCACACTGGTCTTGCCAGTCCTGTGGGTTCTGACTGTCACAGCTGAGCTGAAGGCAGCCAGGGACACAGCTTCTCCCATGCACTGGGGAGGACCCCCAGGGCCACACAGACAATGGCAAGCAGGTATGTCTCTCGTGACCCCAAGCAGCAGCAGAGCTGAGCCCAGGTCCACCTGTGTCAGTGACTTGGTTGGTAGCAGGAGAAGCCAACTGCCACACAGGACTCACTCAGCCTAGAGAGGACCCAGCAAGGTCACAGCAGCAGTGCTTCCTGCCCACAGCTCCCGGAGCTGGGCAGCTTTTCTGGCCAGAGTTATGTAGATGGCATCTCTGCACCAAGTGCCCCACAACAGGATTCTCTGCAGATGAGATAAAGATGGCTGCTCGAGGAAGGGAGCACCAGAGTTTCTCCTGAGGCTGGAATTGCCTGGACCTCAGGCACCCAAGTGTCTGCCTACCCACTGACCAGAACAACCACGCCCAGAAATCCCTTACCGTCATTGCGGGAGCTGTGCATCTCCCTGCAGGAAAGGTCAGGGTGCAGGCCTGCATGTGTCCCATTCCTGTGGGGGCCTGGCCTTGCTGGAGAACTTAGAGGAGCCTAGAGTGAGGAGAGGACTCCTTTCTGCTTTCGCCCTAGCTGGCTCTAGAATCAGCTGTGACACCTGCTTTGATGTGGCCAGAGAGAGAACTGTGATTTGCTTGTCAGGGTTAGGACACATCACCAAATGTCAAAGTTGGAAGACTCCAAAGACCTTCCTGTGCCCAAGCCTCCCTATGAGCAATGAGGACACCAGAGATCACAGCAGGAGAGGGCTCGGTCAATAGACTGGCCCCATTTACATTCCCGGGGAGCTCAAGTTGGCCTGGAGCTCCCTGGACCCTGCAGGCAGGTGAGCGCAGCTTGCCTTCTGTCAGCTCTTTGCCTTCTCCTTATACCAGCTCAACATGGCAGCGAAGAGGCCCCTCAGAGGACAGGGCCCATTCCTGGGAAGGGGGCTGGAAAAGCATCTTTCCAGGGGCAACAGCACAGACGTCCCTCCCCAGAGTTATTAGCAACATCACCCTCTCCCCAGCATACCCCAAGATAACCCTTGAGCAGGCAGTGACCCCGCTGTGAGGGCCCCAACAGTTCTCCTTGGAGGGGGTGAGAGAGCAGGCATCTGGGCCTCTCACTCCAGGCCCTCTGATTCTGCATCCAGACTCTTTTCTTTTTTTAATTGTGGTAAAATGCACAAAATTTACCATGCTAACCATTTTTAGACATGGTTCAACCGCATTAAGTACATTCACTGTATTATCTATCTCTACAACTTTTTCATCTTCTCAAACTAAAACTCCACACTCATTAACAGCTCCCCCTGCCCCGCCCCCCCAGCCCCTGGCACCCGCCAGTCCACTTTCTGTCTCTACGAATCTGACTTCTCTAATTATCTCATGTCAGTGGAGTCACACAGTATTTGTTCTTCTGTGACTGGCTTAATGTCCTCAGTGCTGTAGCATGTGCCAGAATTTTCTTTCCTTTGAAGACTGAATAATATTCCATTGTATGGATGAACCACATTTTGTTTATGCATTCATCTGTCGATGGATACTTGGGTTCCTTTGACCTCTTGGCTATAGTGAATAAAGCTGCTATGAACGTGGGTGTACAAATATCTCTTTGAGTCCTTGCTTTCACTTCTTTTGCATGTACACCCAGAAGTGGAATTGCTGTATATCCGAGACTCTTTCTGGCCAGCAATTTCAGCCCCAAAGAGTCAATACCCAACACCACTGGCAATAGGCTCTGAGCACAGTCATCCTTTGTCCCTCCCCTTCCTCCAAGCACACTCCCAGACAAATATGGGAGCTTTTCAGGTCCTCTGAAATCATGTACAAGCTGTGCCAGGCAAGGCTCCCCCACCCCTCAGGGTAGGCCTGCTATCTCCTAGGGCAGTGAGAAAGCACTGCCCTGCGGGTCAGGAGCCCTGAGTTCCTGCAGGGTTTGCTGTGATGGGTCCCTACTTCCTTCTCCTCTCTGAGCCCTGCTCCCCCAAGGGTAAGAGAATCGTTGGAGTGGGTACCTGCTGAAGCTCTGCCAGCACTGCATTTCTGTGACTCCAGGCAACAACAAAAATGCACCCCACCTGGAGAACCATGAACAAACCCTAACGGACAGACTAATGGCAGTTGGGGACAGGCAGAAGGTGCTGCCAACTGCAGCCTTGAGCAGCCTGAGTCCCTGGGCCTGCCCCATGTGCTCAGCCTCAGACCTCTAGCCCTGTTGGAACCTTGCCCTTCAGTGTGGTGGACTTGAAGCTCTCCTCCCTGACCCTGGGGCCCTGCGCAGTACTGGGGTCCGTTTCCCCTGGGAAGAGCTCAGAAGCCACCCCATGGAGGCGGCTGTGGTCGAGCCTAGACCAGTGAAGGCATACCTTCAAGGTTTGCTCATTCCGGTGCATGAGGTAGGCCAAGATGGCCGCGCAGCTGCGACTGATGCCCAGAGTAGAAAATATCAGAATGACAGAGCCAATTTCAAGGTGGACTTCTGGAAGAGAAAGGAAGGGCTGGGTGGGTGGGTGAGGTGCTGTATGTGTCCTCTTCCCTATGGACCGAATTGCTATAAGACGATTAGCCTCAGTGGGTTCAAGAGTGGGTTCAGAACCAGCACACCATGTCCTAGGCAAGTCATGTGACATCTCTAGGACACTGTTGAATCACCTGGCAAATAGGGATTCTCAGACCTAGCTGGCAGTTCGAGTATCACACCTGAGCATTAAGCATTACCATGCGAAGACCTTTTCTTGGCTCCCTAAGCTTTCAGATCAGGAAGGTCTGCTACCAGCTGGCCTCCCTGGGTGGGGAAGAGAGGATCATCCCCCCAAGGGCACCGGATGCTGACAAAGGCAGTACAGTCTGGGTGAAAATCCTGGCTCTGCCACTCACGGGTTGTGCCAGTTTCCTCATCTGGAAAGTGGGATAACCATACACTGCCTGCCTCACAAGGTTTTGTGCTGTGCTTAGCCCCGGGCCTGGCACAGAAACCTCAGCTATAATCACAGCTAAAACTGACGCTGGATCTGTGTGCGAGTCTTGCCTAGTGAGGGGCAGGGAGGAAAGCTAAGCTGGCATTCTAGGCTGGTTTGGCAACCCCCAAGAACTGAAGGTAACCATTCCAAACGCAAAATCACAGACTGCCAGTGCTGGAGCGGGACTCAGATGGCTGAGGCCAACTGACTCATCACAGGAAAAGGAAACTGAAGTACCAAGCAGCTTAGGACTGGCTGAGAGCCACCCAGTGAGGTGGGGTGGGAAGGGGGCCTCTTTGTGCCATAGAGCTCTGCCATTCCATGGTGGGATATGAGGCAAGTCTCAGTCTCAGCTCCTAGTCAAGTGTTAGTTGCAACATCCGGGGCAAATAGGTGTTTGAGCCAAAATGCCGTTCTCTGGCCCCTTGTGCAGTGACTCAGGCTGGAGGCTGAGAAAGTGCCAAGTAGGCAGTCCTGCGGTGGGGTCTCTGACCTTACTCAACCCCTCTCACTTCAGAGATCTTACTCCACATGGGCAGTCCTGAGCCCTAGGAATGACCGAAAAGTCTGCCTTCAGTGAGGTAAGCCACTGCTGGGCGCTGCTGTGTGTGGTAGGACAATAGAGGGGCACTTGGTGTACACACTGGAAATCAGAGAAGTCAGAAGCTCCGGAGTCTTCCTCCCACCCCACTTCATGGACCAGATGAAGGTGCAGAAACAGAGTGAGGTTCACCTCTGAGTACAGCCCAGAGCAGGCCTCCATGAACATATATACAGATCGTAGGCTCACACCCTCATTCCATGACAGGCCAAAAGGGCCGGTGAGGCCAGGCCCAGAGGGCCTACCAGTCCGGCCAAGGCCAGTTCTTACTTGGCCCCACTGCCCAGGAGGTAAAAGTGTGGCTGCCCTTATTGCTGAGGGCCCCAGAGAGGCAGGCTTGTCCTGGGGCTTGTCCACACCTGGCTGGACATGTGCTGTCCTTTGTCTCCCAAGCACTGAGTCACAACCAGGGACAGGCATGTGGATGAAGAGCCATAGTCCTTTGCCCTCAGGGAATAGGCCAGCTGCTGCCGGGTTAGAGAATGCTCCTTACCAATGAAGTGACAGAGGTGACGCAAAAAAGGGAAAATGTTGCCTTCCAGGGAGTCCTCTATCTGGATATGCAGAAGCTTTTCAGTGTCACCTACAAAACTAAACAGAAAAAAGTACAGGCAACTGGGCAGACTCACACAGTCCCCACTGCGGCCTCCCTCGTCCATAGCCACAGGACCACAGGGGAGGGATGCTGAGCTAGGAGTGAAGCCCTCTCAGGGAAAAAGCATCTACCCCATGGGGTGGGGTATGGATTAAGTCAATTAATCTATATAAAGTCTTTAGCAATCTGCTTGGCACACAGTGCTCAGTAAATATAGCATTATAATTAAGCAAACATGGTACTTTCCTAGAATATGATGCAAATAATAAAATTTGGGAGGAAATATGTCATGACTTTGGAGAACGAGCCTGCTATGTTACATGGAGAAAATAAGGTAAGAGGGATGGAGAACAGCAGGGTTGCTGTTTTCAATAGTGTAGTCAGGGAAGGCTTTACTGAGGAGGTGACATTTGAGCAGAGCTTGAAGGAGGTGAGGAAACCAGCCAAGCAGTTATGTGAGGAAAGAGCTGGGGGGAGTTTTACAATGGAGGAGGCATCTGGATAGAGAAGGTTGATACATGGTTAACATATAAAAATCAATTGGATTTCTGGCCTAGCCACAAATAATCAGAAATTGAAATTTTTTAAATATGACTTATAATCACATAAAAAACATTAAATGCTTAGGAAGAAATCTGACACAAAATAGCAAAGTAAATAGAGAGACCATGCTCACGGACCAAGAAATTCAACATTAAGATGTCAGTTCAGTCCCAATTAAATTCCAGCAACCTTTTTATAGAAACTGACAAGCTGCTTATAAAATTGATGTGGAGCGCTGGCTGGTGCTCAGCAGATTGAGCACCAGCCTGCAAACCAAGGAGGTGCCAGTTCGATTCCCAGTCAGGACACATGCCTTAGCACATGCAAGGTACAGGCTGCAGGCCAGGTCCCCAGGTTGGACAGTGTGAGAGGCAACCACACACTGATGTTTCTCTCCCTCTCTTTCTCCCTCCCTTCCCTCTCTCTAAAAATAAATAAACAGAATCTTTTTTTAATAAATAAATAAATAAATAAATAAATAAAATTGATATGGAAATGCAACAAAAACAACTTTGAAAAAGAAGAACAATGTTACAAGACTAACGCTACCTGATTTCAAGATTTATTATAAAGCTACAGTAATGAACAGTGTGGAATTGGTGTAAGGAAAAACATATATCAATAAAAAATGAAGAATCCAGATACAAATTCACACACTTGAATTTTGACAAAGATTTTCAACAAAGGTAGCAAAGCAATTCAAACGGAAAGGGATCATTTTTTAACAAATGATTATCTCCGTATGCAATTCCGAATCTGGGCACGTGCCTGGGTTATGGGCTGGGTCCCCAGCTGGAGGTGTGCAAGAGGCAACCAATCATTGTATTTCTTGCACATCGATGTTCCTCTCCCTCTTTTTCTCCCTCCTTTTCCCTCTCTCTAAAAATAAATAAATAAATACAACCTTTAAAAAACAGTATTGCTACTTACAATGGCCCCGTCTCCATGGAGACGTTGACATGTGCTTTGATTTTCAAATCCTTCTGAATTTGAGGGTCACAAGCTTGCCTGAAATTGCCCAGGTAGATCTGGCCTGGCACTATTTCCACAGGGTAGGGCTGAAATTCATCCAGTTCCTGGGGTGGAAGAGGAGAAAGGCTGCTGTAAACATTCCCCAGGGAAGAAGTCGTTTTCATTTGGGGGTGAGGGGCAGGACTAGTCTCTTGAAAAGTGGTTCAGCAAACAAGCTTAGAGAGATAATCCAGGACAGTGCATGAAATTGATGTTTGGGCATTCGAAGAGATTGGCAGGTAATAACTTGCACAAGGAGTTATAGGGCTGGTGGTAACAAAAGACTGAGCCATAGATAGCGTAGCATCATGGCACAGTGTGATGACTCTGAACACCAACATCCTACTTTCCTTCACAGTACCTGTTTGTATTTGACCAAGGTGTCTAAAAGTTGGAGTCTAATATCCCGTGGTCAACAACTGCTAAGACCCAGGGTATGTCCAGTTGGGGGAGGGCAAGTATGGAGAAGATCAGCCCTTTAATTACACTGGGAGGCCACCGGAATTTAAATACATTTAAGAAACAGTGAAACTACTCACAAGAGCCTATTTGTCATTAGCAAATGAATTCTGATGAAGTTCTGATGAGAAGGGAGAACATACTTCAGATGGTAGGGAGAACAGGCCACCACTTAAATGGAAGCCTACTAAGTTCCAGGCCCAAAGCTACATTTCCATAAGTGAGTTCGAAGAGACACTGGCCCCTCACAATTCACTGTGAAAAAAAGGTTCAGAGAACCACGTACATACATATGGGAAGCAGTACCTGCAATATCCCTTTCTCAGAAACTCACCGTTTACGTTAGCATTGAAAGACTCAAGTCCGGCAGTAAAGAAATCTACCAACTGCCCTGGCTGGTGTGGCTCAGTGGATTGAGCATGGGCCTGTAAAGGGTCGCTGGTTCGATTCCCAGTCAGGACACATGCCCGGGTTGCGGGCCAGGTCCCCAGTAGGGGTGCATGAGAGGCAACCACACACTGATGTTTCTCTCCCTCTCTTTCTCCCTCCCCTTCTCTGAAAATAAATAAATGAAATCTTAAAAAAAAAAATCTTTCAAGAAATCCACTAACTATAGCCACTATGGAAAAAAGTATGGAGGTTCCTATAAAATTAAAATGGAACTACCGCATGATCCAGTAATCCCACTTCTGGGTATATATCCAACAGAAACAAAATCACTATCTCAAAGAGACTCTGCACCCCCATGCTCACTGGAGCATTTTTCACAATAACCAAAACATGGAAACAACCTAAGTGTCCACCAGTGGATGAGTGGATAAGGAAAACATGCCGTATATATACAAGGTAATATTATCCAGCCATGAAAATGTAAGAAATACTGTCATTTGTAACAACAGAGATGGCCTTTGGGGGCACTATGCTAAGTGTAATAAGTCAGACAGAAAAACAAATGATCTTACTTATACGTGGATATTAACAATGCCATACTCATAGAAACAGTGGGCAGAGTGGTGGTTGCCAGAGATGGGGCAGGGAGGGAGAGTAGCGAGGTGCTGGTCAAACGGTACAAACTTCCAGATATAAGGGGGTGAGTCCTGGGGAGCTCTATACAGCATGGTGACTACAGTTAATGATACTGTATTATATTCTTGCAAGCTGCTAAGAGAGTAGATGTTCTCACCACATGCACAAAAAAGACGGTTTTGTGAGGAGATGGATGTGTTAACCTTGTCGTGGTAGTCATTTCACTACACATACAGTGAATCATCACGGTGCACACCTTAAACTTGTGATGTATCAATGTCATGTCACTAAAGCTGGGGAGAAATAAAATATGATTGTTCCGAGGAAAGATTTTTAGAGCACCAATCATGTGGTTAGGGAAAAAATCATCATCAAATAATAAAACTAATTTTATAAGCAAGCGGAAAAACAGCCAGTCAGGCATGCCAGTCCAAGACTGTTGTCAAAGCGTGCCTCCCGGGAACAGAGAGCTAGTGAAAAGTCTTCTGATGGCTCCTTGCTCAGATGTTGGTGATAAAACAGTGGCTACATACTTACTTTTGGCATGATTGAAAATGTACTTGTGATACTTAGTAAAATAAAACCTAAACAAAACCTCGAAAAAAGAAAAAGAAAGAAGAGAAAACGGAGCCCTGCCCGGCATGCCTCCGCTGGTGGGCAGCATCCCCTCACAGAGTGGAAGGGTGCCAGTTCCGTCCCTGTCCAGGCGCACCCCTGGTTGTGGGTTTGATCCCCAGTGGGGTGCATACAGGAGGCAATTGATCAATGTTTGATCAATGTTCTCTCTCACACTGATGTTTCTCTCCCTGTCTTTCTCCCTCCCTTCCCCTCTTTCTAAAAATAAATAAATAAAATCTTTCATTAAAAAAGAATTTCACTAACATTGTATAAACTGACATTTCTAATATCTGTTAGGTCATAATTTTTTTCCATCAGTATTCCATGGGAAATGCTGACCTGTGTAACTTCAAAGGTCAGACCCAGCTCTAAAAACTCCTCTGCTCTAAGTCTGACTCAGAAACAGCATCTTAAGTATGTCAAGCTACCTCACTGTCCACTTCAATGCTTCAGACCCTTCTGGCCTCAGCGTATTCCCCTTGCCGGTGAACCCACTGTAAGCCAACATCCTTCCCACACTGTCAGCTTCAAAAACCTCTGTTAAAGAACAGACACCAGGCAGAGTAAATCCTCAAGTTTGCAAGAGAGTCATCACCCTTTTACCTACAGTTAGACCTGCTATTTGCAGATGTGACCCAAAGTGTTCCCAGGCCTTAGGCTGACCTCACCCAGGACGCTCAGCTTGCTGGAGCCAAACAAAATCATCCTAGTTCCACTTGGAAAAATCTCATGAAACACCCATCACAAATCTATCAACTCTCTTTCTGGTGCTTTCAAACCAGCTTCCTTTCCTGTGCTTGTGCAGGCTGCAGGGGAGAGGGTGTAGCATGGACAAAAGCATGCAGTACTGTACAAGGCAAGCCCATGCTAGTTCTAGATGACACAATTTCAACAGCCACATCAACAAATGCAAAAGAAACAGGTATCTGGCCCTGGCCATTGTGGCTCAGTTGGTTGGAGCGTGGTCCCTAGACCGAAAGGTCACAGGTTCGATCCCCGCTCAGGGCGCATATGAGAAGGCAACTAATCTGTGTTTCTCTCTCACATCGATGTCTGTCTGTCTGTCTGTCTCTCCCTCCCTCTCCCGCTCCCCTCCCTTCCCCTCTCTCTAAAAGCAATGGAAAAATGTCCTCATGTGAGGATTAAATAAATAAATAAATAAATAAAAATTAAAAAACAGTAATTAGTCTTCTGTAAATTAAAAAGAAACAGGTACCTGAAACGAACATGTCCAAACTGAGCCCACTGCCTTCCCCTCACACTGCCTCCTGCTCCTGTGTCCACCACCTCATTGAGCCACACCACAGGCCACCTGTCACCCACGCCTAAACCAGGGCATTATTCTAGATGCCTCCTCCTTCTCCATCACCCCCTATGTTAATCAATGCCACTTCCTCAGTATCTCTTGAATCCATCGCTCCTCTCCATCCCTTCCTAGCAGGTCTCCCCAAATCCACTCTGTCCCCACTGCCCTGCTCTCTGCACTGCAATCAGAGGCCATCTAACTGTACTCTGACTGTGCCACCCCTCAAGGTAAAGCCATTCTGTGCCTCTCCATCATCTCCCTCCAGTATGGCCTTCATGTTTCCTTTAGTCACAAAACCCCTTTGCTCAAGGTGAAATCTTATTTGATGAATGCCACATGTAAAACAGGGCATTATAAGTCCCTCTGTCTAAGGTAGAGGGCAGTCTCAGAGCCCAGATTTGTGTCTCCTTCTCCACTCACACAAGGAGTTCCTTGGGGAGCAGTAAGGACACACCTGCTTTACAGTGTATCAGAACAGTAACAGGAAGGGAGTGGAGTTTTCAGTCTTGCTCTTGAGTTAGTAACAGCGGGAAGAGGCAGATAGTAGGCACCTACATTTTAGAGAAGACCACAAACGACTAGGATAGCATTCCTGCCCAGGCCCTTGTACTACCACCCCAGCCCTCTGAGGGCAAGACACAGGCGTATATACATGTCAGAACATACCAAACTGTACATTTTAAATATGTGCAGTTATTCCCCTTGTCCGTGTCCTTCTCTTTCTTCTACTCTGCTCCCCACCCTGTGGTTCTCAAGGGAAGGTCACGCTCCCCTCTGAGCCTGCTGTGCTCAGCACTGGATGCCTTACCTGCGGCATCCAGATGATCTTCTGTGTCCGGAAGAAGTGGTACATGGCCGAGAAGCCCTCGTATCCCCCTCTCAGGATATGGATGGGGTGGTGGGTGAGGTGGGCCAAGGTTCTACCGCACTTAATGGCAGCTCCGAGGACCAGTCCTAAAAGTGGAGACCAAAGAAATGAATGTTTCCTGTGGGTTCACCACTTGTTGAAAGCTCCAATGGATGGCCATTTTAGTCTGAAAAGCAATCATCTAGGAAGCTGAAGCAAATATAAATAGGGTATTACAATTAAAATTTAAAAGCAACATACCACCAGGAAAGTTAATCTTTGTTTTTCTATAAACATATATATAGAATCATATATTGTACGCCACATATTGTATACCATGCAATCCACCTATTTGTACATAGCACAGCTAGTGTGCCTGACAGCTGTTCCCCTGCCAGTGTCACACACAGGGCGATAGGGTCAGAGGGGAGAGAGGCCAGGTTCTAGAACACAAGCAGACACTTAGGCGAAAAGGCACGAGAACATCCCAAGGCCCAAGTTATCCAGACAAGGATGTGATGGGGTTAATGTTTCTGAAACGTTAAAATCATTCATTTCTATTCCCATTAATCCTATGTTCTCTGTTGACATGAGTTTTCTCACCCCTTGAACTGGGGCACCCACTGCTTCAGGGGAAGAGGGTGGCCACCCAGTACAAGGGAGTCACCACTCATCCTGAGCTTTAAGTTAAATTATTTGAGGTCCTTAGCCAAACAATTGTCTTGAAAGTTAGGCTTTGTTAAAATCAAATTCCGGCCAAGACTGCCTCCTTGCACAACCAAAAGGACAATAACGCATTTAAAAACAAAAAACAACCAGAACTGACAGAAAATTGACCTGTATGGAAGTCTGACAACCAAAGAGTTGAAGAAGAAACATTCATCCAGACTGGTGGGAGGGGTGGAGACAGGCAGACAGGTGGAGAGAACTCAGCAAGGTGGCAGCTGGCAGACCCAGCAGTCCCACACTCTTGTGCAGATAAACTGGGAGGAAGAACTGGGGAGCGAGACAAATTGCACAACCCAGGGTTCCAGCTCAGGGAAATAAAGCCTCAAAGCCTCTGACTGAAAACATCTGTGGGGGTTGAGGCGGCAGCGGGAGAAACTCCCAGCCTCACAGGAAGGTTTGTTGGAGAGACCCACAGGGTCCTAGAATGTACACAAGCCCACCCACCCATGAATCAGCACCAGAAGGGCCCAATTTGACTGTGGGGAGTGGGGGAAGTGACTGAAAACCAGCAGAGAGCGGAGCAAGTGGCACTGTTCCCCTCCCCCACATACAGCGTCACAACGCAGCGACGTGGGTTACCCCCCACTAGTGAACACCTAAGGCTCTACCCCTTTCTATGTAACAGGCACGCCGAGACAAAAAAAAAAAAAATGGTCCAAATGAAAGAACAGATCAAAGCGCCAGAAAAAAATACAACTAAGTGATGAAGAGATAGCCAACCTATCAGATGTACAGTTCAAAACACTGGTAATCAGGATGCTCACAGAACTGGTTGAGTATGGTCGCAAATTAGAGGGAAAAATGAAGGTTATGAAAAGTGAAATAATTGAAAATGTACAGGGAACCAACAGTGATGGGAAGGGAACTGGGACTCAAATAAATGGTTTGGAGTGGAAGGAAGAAAGAAACATTCAACCAGAAAAGAATGAGGAAACAAGAATTCAAAAAAAATGAGGAGAGGCTTAGGAACCTCCAGGACATCTTTAAATGTTCCAACATCTGGATCACAGGGATGCCAAAAGAAGAGAAAGACCAAGAAATTGAAAACTTATTTGAACAAATAATGAAGGAGAACTTCCCTAATCTGGCAAAGGAAATAGACTTCCAGGAAGTCCAGGAAGCTCAGAGAGTCCCAAAGAAGTTGGACCCAAGGAGGAACACACCAAGGTACATCATAATTACATTACCCAAGATTAAAGACAAGGAGAGAATCTTAAAAGCAGCAAGAGAAAAGGAGACAGTAACCTACAAAGGAGTGCCCATAAGACTATCAGCTGATTTCTCAAAAGAAACCTTGCAGGCAAGAAGGGGCTGGAAAGAAGTAGGTCCATGAAAGGCAAGGACCTACATCCAAGAATACTCTAACCAGCAAAGCTATCATTTAGAATGGAAGGGCAGATAAAGCACTTCCCAGATAAGGTCAAGTTCAAGGAGTTCATCATCACCCAGCTCTTATTCTATGACATGTTAAAGGGACTTATCTAAGAAAAAGGAGATAAAAAATATGACCAGTTAAATGACAACAAACTCATAGCTATTAACAATCGAACCTAAAACAGAAACAAAAACAAACTAAGCAAACAACTAGAACAGGAACAGAATCACAGAAATGGAGATCACATGGAGGGTTATCAACAGGTTAGGAGAGGGGAGAGAAGGAGAGAAAAGGTACAGGGAATAAGCATAATTGGTAGGTACATAATAGACAGCGGGAGGTTAAGAACAGTATAGGAAATGGGGAAGCCAAAGAACTTATATGTATAATCCATAGACATGAACTAAAGGGAGGAAATGTGGATGGGAGGGGGTGTCCAGGGTGGAGGGGAATGGGGAGGGAGGAAATAGGACAACTGTAATAGCATAATCAATCAAATATATTTTTAAAAAACTGGGGGAAAAAAAAAAGTTAGGCTTTGTTGAGGAAGGAGAAAAGGAATCCCAAAATTCCCAAAGCTCCCCTTTACCATTGGTATAAATGTCCTGGCCCAGGAAACTTCTCTCACACATATCATGAGCCCATTGTGGGGGTCTAGGACCCATGTATTGCAGGGAAGGATGCTTTAACATAAGGGAAATGCTACTCGTAAAGAAGGGGGCTGCCCTTTGCATGCTAAAAGGAGCTTACAGAGAACGTCCCAGAAGCCAAGACAAGGGAACATACTTCTTAGCTCCTAAAAGACACTCAGCTAAGCGGGTAGAAACATACTGGCTAGTAGGGGGGTTGTGTGCTAAAACGGCTTTTGTCTCCTTCCCCACTAGGATTCTGAGACCACCACAGCAGAGGTGGGGTGGGGAGTGGTTAATCTAACACTAGAAGCTGCAGCAGGCCCAGGAATCAGGAGCACGTGGGGAGGGTTAGGGGGATTCTGGGTAGGGAGGCCCAAGGCTGAGTACTCCAGGAGCCCGTGCCACGCACAGCCAAGGTGGAGGGACCCACTCACGACTTACACTAGACATGGACAATTGCGCCACAGCACAGTCCATGGCCAAAGGTCCCACGGGCTGAGCTGCACCTTATCGAGAGGCCAGCAGAAAAGGACTAAACAGAGACCAGCACCTGCTTCTAGGATGTGATGAAGGTCCCCCCACCACAATGCCCAGATTTCCCTGGGGGTCAGGGAGGTGGGTGCTTAACAGTGGAGAGGCAGAGGGGGTTGTGAGAGAAACCTTGAAATGGTATTTTCCCCCAAAGACTCTGTGTTTACCTGAAAGATATCCACTTTAAAGGAGAAAAGTTGCCTCAAGTGGGCAAGCTGTGTGTGTGTGTAGTTTTGGTTTTTGCTGTACTGCTGTTGTTTGTGGTTGTGGTTTCCTACCCAGTGAGAGCAAGTGCTCCATGGCACGGTGAGGTCACTTATAGAATTGAGAGGCAGTTCCCTTTATTGGCCACTGTTCCCTAGGGTTTCAGGGTCCAGCCTACAGTTCCAGGATTGCCAACCAGAACCCAGCAAGACAAGCTTGGGGAAGAAGGGATAATTTCCTAAAGACCTCCTGGGAAAGACTGGTTTTATTAAAGGTGGAAGCCTAGTGCCACCCAGTGACCATTGGTGTGAATGCCCCAGCCCATAGAACCACCCACACGTGTTAATGACAGCCACAAACACCAGAGCCCGGTGCCAATGGCCAGGGGTGGTCAGCCCAAAGCAGAGGCTGAATGGAAACTGCTGTGGAGCATCATTAAAGCAGACTACAACCAATCATGTTTTAGTGCTCCAGCTCAGGGCTGGAGTGACTGCATGGCTCTCCAACATTACTACCCAGGCCTTAGAAGACTAGACAGAGCCAAACTGCCTGGGTTTGAATCCTGGCTGCAGTACTTAGTAGTTTAAAAAAGAAAGTCTACGAATTCTTTCAAATACCCTTCTTAAAAAGGTTGAGTCTAATTCCCCTCCCTGTAAGGATAGATTGCAGTCAGTGACCTCCTTCTAATGAATAGAATGTGGCAGAAATGACGGTGTATAAGCCCCAAGACTGGCTTTCCCTTTCTCTCCCTTTCTCTGATCACTCACGGCGGGGTAGGGACTGGCTGCCTTGTCATGAGGCGCTGCAAGCAGTCCTAGGGAGAGGTCTATGTGACTAGGAACTGAGGTCTCCTGCCAACAGCCAGAATGAAGCTGAAGCCTTCTGGCTACAGCCATGCGAGCGGATCACCTCAGAAGCAGATCGTCCCGGCCCAGTCCGACCTTCCAATGACAATAGCCCTGACTGACATCTTGACTACAACCTAAGGACAGACGCTGTATCAGAACCTGCCAACTAAGCTGCTCCTGAATTCTGCACCCACAGAAACTATGAGGTAATTAATGTTTGTTATATCAAGGTACTGAGTTTGGAGGTAATTTCCTACATGGCAGTAGATAACTAATCCACTCGGTATAATATCTTGGGCAAATTACTTTGTCTTTCTGGGTCCTAATTTCTCCATCTATAAAATGGGAATGTTACCTATTAGGAGATAATTCTCCATGGTCTCTCGTATCTCCACATGTCCTTAATTTATTTTCTAAATTTTATTGTGTTTTTTCTTTTATCATTTATCCCCCTTATACCCTCTTCCACCCCTACCCCCTCTCCCCACCCCCCCCAGTCTCCACACTGTTGACTGTGTCCATGAGTCCTTTCTCTTTCTGGCTCTATCCCTCCACCCCTAACCCCCTACCCCAGGGCAATCAGCCTGCTCTCTATCTATGAGTCTATTTTGCTTGTTAATTCATTTGCTGCTGTGCTTGGGTCTTTTATTCTACCTTGTCATCCAAATTGCTGACTTGATCCTCTGCTTCATCTAATCTACTGTTACCTCCTTCCAGTGTATTATTTATTTCAGATACTGCATTATTTATTTCTTATTGGTCCTTTTTTATGGTTTCTATGTCTTTTTTCATGCTGTTGAGCACCCTTATAATCATTTCTCTATCTGATAAATTGCTTGCCTCCATTTCACTTAGTTCTTCTGGAGAATTCTCTTGTTCTTTCATTTGGGGCCTGTTTCTTCGTCTTCCCATTTTGGCTGCCTCTTTGTCTTTGTATGTATTAGGTAGATCTGCAGACTCTGGTGCAGACCTATGCCAGATGCTGCCTGTGACTGGCCCTTTGGAGCAACCAGCAACCCACAGCTTGTGGCTTGCTCTGCTGGGCCTGAGTGTGTGCAGAAAGAACCAGGCTGTGCACCACGGCCAGCTCTCACCAGCATCGGACCTGGAGAGTGTCAGTTAAAGCCTCAATGCTCCCAGAAATCCACCTTTGCTGTTAGACTTAATCACTGAGATAGCTTCAGGCTGTTCTCAGCAGCCTGGCTTAAGTTCCAAAGGGTGGGGCAAGAGGGATCCCTGTGGGTGGAGCTATTGCTTCTCCTCAGGTTGATGCCATGTGGAGAGGAGTGCTCTGCCTGAGAAAGATGGATTCTGCAGTGTGGGGAATGAATGACTCAGCACAGGTGGCTGCCTCTTCAGCTCTCTTCCCAGAGCCACCAACCCCAAACTCTCCTCACATGTCTCTAATCCACTCTGCCCTCCCTCTGCCAGAGCCCAGGATGAGTGGCTGCAAATTAAGTTTTGTGTTGGCCCCGTAAGAGGCTCTCTGCGTCTCCAGCCATCTCTCCCTGGCAGAGAGAAATCCCGCTGCTTTTCACAGCCGGATGTTATTTGGGTTCCTTCCCTGGTTCTAGTGCTCTAGGCTCGGGAACCCAGCTTGGGGTTCAGACCCCATGCTTCTCAGGGAGAACTCCCCCTCAGCCACTGAAATATCCGGACAAAACTCCAGCTGTCGCCCATGGGAGCCCAGCCAGCCCTCTCGTGTCTCCGTATTTCCTACTAGACTCAATGGGGTGATGTGATTTCTTCGGTAAGTCTTTGTTATAATGCTTCTCTCCAGCTAGTGTTCAGATGGTTTTTGAGGATGACTTTTCTATAATTTAGTCAAAATTCCAGTTTGGTCCCAGGAGGAGGTGAGTGTAGCTTCTACCTACTCTGCCGCCATCTTAGATCTCTCTACATGTTCGTTAAATGAGGCTCTGGCTTTGCAAGGACATTCATGTAACCAACAGCTTTGGAAGGCAGAGACAGTTTTTTCCTGCAGAGCCAAGGATGGGCAGGCTTTCTGCCCATTACACAGGATTTGGGCCCCCTAAGCTCAGAGTTCTCCTCCTATAATACAGCGCACTGCATGGGCAGGTGTACTTGGCCCTCTTGCCGTCACCCTGTGAGAACTGTGGTGTGGGGCTCCAGTGCAGGAAAATGATGATATTCTGGTTACTTTTATTGTCTGGGTAATAGAGTCCTTTGTCTCCAACCCAGGAGCCACATCAAGAGCCTTCAGCCAACACCTCTGAAATGGTGGCAGGCTCACTTGCCATGTTACAAGGAAGGAAAAATCTCAGACCCTTCCTAGCTCTTCATATTGCCATCTGCATAGGGATGTTTTGCAGACTGCATGAGTTAACCCAGGGAGAGCACTGGGAATGGTTCCCGGCATGCGGCAACAATGTTCAATAACTGTTGACTATTATTCTTATAGCTGTGTAAAAACCTACCTTCTTCATGATTGTCAGAGTGGTCATCATTATTATCATCACGATGTTTTAGGATTACCTCCAGGGAGCTGGTCCTGTTATCATATACTACACAGTACTTTACACACTCCAGATCCACAGACTCTGGGATAAGATATTCATTTCCCTTCTAAAGAAAACACAAGAGAAGCCTGTTGGCAGACGGGTTCAGTTGAGCAAATATTCCCTGCACACCAGCACTGGGAGGAACTGGAGGTAGGACTCGGCCTGTTTTCCTGACTACACATGTGCACTGAAGCACTGAGAGCTGACCAGAGAGTCTACCAAATTCCAGGGATCTTCCATACCCACATACCCTAATGTGAAAAGCTGACCACAGCCGACTGGACCAGAAATAAGTGCCTGGCCAAAGAATAGCTAGTCTACTGACCCACCAGCTGAACTAAGACATCCTCTCTCTGGGGACAAGTGGTTGCCTACAAGGGCCAAAGCCAAAATCTCCCATAAGAGGGCAGTAAGCAGAAGACTTGAATAAGAAGTCATAAATAAGCAAGCCGATAAAATTAGGCTAACTGTAAGCTCAAATGTAAGCTCTGTGAGAGTGGGAACATTTGTCCTTTTATAGTCACTGATGTCTCCTGAACTTCTAGAACATGGTCTGGCACGTTAGGTCATAAATATGGTTAAAGGAAGGAATGGGCAAACAGCTCCATGATCGTGACGATTGTTCAGTCACCATCATGGTGGACCGCAGGGGTAGGAACAATGGGTACCTCCTGGCAAGAAGGGAATGAGCTCTTGCAGAACCAGGCTTGCCTAGGATCCCACAAGGTGTTCTAGAGCCCCTGGAGGCCTGGCTGGGGAGCACTTGAGAGGTCAGTCCTCATTTCCCTTCTCAATGCTTCCCCAAAGCCCCCTCTGCTCAGGGGAAACTGAGCCTAACTCTGAGCTTACAATCTCTCTGGCTGGCACAGAAGCCCTGACAGAGGACCTATAGGTGGGATAGGACAAGTGCACATTTACTCCACCACAAGGCAGGGAGGCAAGGCCCATGCAGGTACAGACCAGGGAAGTTCTCTGAGACTCAAAGGGGAGAAATTGTATTTGTCTAAAGGAATTAACAGCAAGATGGCACTCAGAGGATGAGCAGGATTTAGGAAGGTGATAACGAGGAAGGGGGGGTTCTGGATGTAGAAAAGAGCATGAGCAAAGGGAGAGGTGGGAACAGTCCATAGAGGCTGGTGCAGGTTGGAGAGCAGGGAGAGATGTGGCTAGACATTTATTTGTTTATTCGATAAACACTTGTTTAGGACCTAGTATGTCCTTACACTGTGCTCAGTTCAGGAATACAGATTTTTTTTTTAAAGGAAATGCCTGAGTTGGTCTGGAGGACTCCAAAAGGTGCACAGGGAGGGTAGAAGCATTCGCAGTAAGTGCAAAGGCAAGCGGAAATTCTCCAGATGGACAAGGGTTGGGGGTGTGTTTGAGGCAGAAGGAACAGCTTCCAGTCATGCACTTTAGTCAACAAATAGATACCCATCAGGGACCAGACAGAGCATCCAGGATACAGTGATGAGCAAAGCACACACACCCCTGTGCTCAGAGACAGCAGTGTGTTCAGGGGACCACACGGACTCTTATTACCTAGATCTTAAGAGACCATTGCTTATGAGATGCACCATCAACTTCATAACAGTTGCAGTCAGGAATGGACGTAAAAAGAGGGATTTGTGGGCATATAACAATACTTCAGGCAGGGTAAGGAGCAACTGGTCCCCGGGAAAACCTGAACCAGAGCTATGAAGCCCAGATCTCCCTCTTGGGCACTGCTCCTCTGCTCCCCTGGCACACTGGCTTCACCTTCTCAGACAGCTTTTCCAGAGGCCCAAGTCATGGCCACCAGCAGTGCTCAGACTCCTGTCCTCCAAACACCACCCACAGAGTAGAAAAAGTTGCCTGCTTCAATTCCAATTCTGATTTGTTCAGTGTTCATCCTTGGCTGATGTCTGGCCAGGGTCTGGGTACTATTTTAGGGAGCACCACTAGACCCCCATGGTTTGGACTAGAGAGAAGATCTGCCTCAAAGAGGAGGGGGGCGCCAAGCAGAAAATAACAGATGTACACCACATGCGCTTTTGGGGAAAAAAAGACAGTACCACATTAAAAGTGCAAATCAGCCCTGGCTGGTGTGGCTCAGTGGGTTGAGTGCTGGCCTATGAACCAAAGGGTCGGCAGTTTGATTCCCAGTCAGGGCACAAGCCTGGGTTGCAGGCCAGGTCCCCAGTAGGGGGCGCTCGAGAGGCAACCACACACTGATGTTTCTCTCCCTCTCTTTCTCCCTCCTTTCCCCTCTCTCTAGAAATAAATAAAATCTTTTTTTTTAAGTACAAATCAATTCTAGGATATATTCCAATTTCAGAAATGTTAAAATAAGGGGGCCTGGGGAGGATGTGCATCTGAGAACCAAGGAAACACAGTAGGGTGAGCTGTTGAGGTGTCAAGTGGTAGTACAAGCTTGCGGAAGTGAGGCTGGAGAGAGAGGTGGAATCAGGTAGAACAGGCCGTGAACATGGAGTTAAAGGGCTCTGTGTCCTGCTGGGTCTGGGAGTTCCCTGAAGGCCTGCAATCTGCTGGCAAAAAAACGTTGGGAAGGGGGAGGCAACAGGTGTCAGTCTGGCTAAGGTGCTCTTTTCCAGGGTTGGGGGTGCTGTCAGAATCAAAGGAATGTGCCGATATGGGGATTTAGAGCTAGAGGACAGAGTCAGAGAATTGAAAATCCAAGGGCAAAAAAAAAAAAGGAAAACAGGTAACAATGGATAGGTTTGGGGGAAGCTTGTTAGGCAGCAAGCTTATCCTAGAAAAATACTTGAGCCAGGGCCTGTGCTCCTTGTCTAGTCAGGTGTGGGAAAGAGTCAGAGTTAGGATGCACAGCAGCACAGTGGCAGTGGGAATTTCATGAGACACTTTTACCAGTAAAATTGACAGGACAGCTCAACTATATTGATACTTGAAGCTGGAAGCCTGGGTAAAATCTCTGAGCAAGAAAGTGTACTAACAGATATGAAGGAAACCAAGCAGAGACCAGTGGTTTTCTTTATAGGGAGCAGAAAAAAGAGAAGAAGCCAGGGAAGCAAGAGAGAACCTGGAGGTCAAATGCAGAGAATGTAGTCAGGGCTACAAAGACCAGAGATGGATCCTGAGTGAGGGCAACAATGATTTGAGAGAGAAGGTGCCTTGTGAGGGGTAGAGAAAAGGGCCTCACTGCAGGAGAGGGACATGGTGACTGTTGCAGGGCTCTGTGTGTTTAAACAATTGGAATGGAGAAAGGAAGGTGGGAAGGGACCAGATAGAAAGGGGAAGGGGGCGGCTTCCATCTTTGGGTTATAGTGACTACCTATGTGGTTTATTCCCTAAGTAGAATAAACTATATTGGACAAATGTATATGGAACAGACCCTCTGATATCTGTTCCCCAAGTAGAACAAAAACTCTGTGAGGACAGGAATAACTAATTAAGGGCCTCTAGTATTCTGTTCTATCCCCAGGGTCTGGAGCAGTGCCTGGCACATAAAGGAATTAAATCAGTATTTGCTTAATGAAGCTGTTGACTGTGAGGGTGGGACACCTTAGGAAGTGTGTGAGACCCTCATGGTGCATACACAGGGGCTGTTCTACTCCTGCTGCCCACTGCGTCCAACAGTAGGTGCCGCCTCCTTCATCTAGGATAAAACTTCCCACTCTCCCACCCTCCCGTAAGGTAGCCAGCCTGCCCCAGATGCTGACTCTGCTAGTATACCTTCTTCACTCGACGGGCTGTAATCACATGGCTTTCATCATACTCCCGTTTGGAACGCACATCTGAAAAGGAAAAGAATTTAACTAATAACATATTTGCAAAAGAGCACACGACCAAGCTACTTAGTGAACTCACATGATCAACATCTATTTATTTGGCCAATAAGTGATAGTTGCTGTCCACTCAAAACCCGAGGTGTTGTCTCACTATTCTGAGCTGCACACCATGACCCCACTGCCCCATCACACCTACATATCCCCTTCAGGGGTAGTGAGACTTTGTATCTTTGACGTAGGGGTAGTGTTCTCTGAGCCCCCCCCCCAAAAAAAAAACAAGGAGGGCAAAAATCAAAGCCAGAGTGGGCTCATAGTAAATGCCCCCATGGGGTTTTAGACCCAAATTCAGACTAGAACCGAGGAACTCAGGTTCAAATGCTCTTGCAAGGGCAGCTGCACTATTGATGCTCCTCAAAGCTGGCAGAACATGGAACAGAAATTGAATGTTATGCATAAATACTGCATATGACTGTTATCCAAAATATACGGAGTTCCTAAAATTCAACAAGAAAGCAAACAACCCAATTAAAAATGGGCAAAAGATAGGAACAGACACCTTACCAAAGAAGCTATACAGACGGCAAATAAGTATATGAAAAGATGTTCAACATCATATGTCAGAAGGGAATGGCAAATTAAAACAACGAGATACCACTACACACCTAATAGAATGTCGAATTCAAAATGCAGACACTACCAAATCCTGGTGATGATGTGGACTAACAGGGACTCTCATTCATTGCTGGTGGGATTGCAAAATGGTACAGCCATTTTGGAAGACAGTTTGGCAGTTTCTAACAAAACTAGACATTCTTTTGTCAGTAATCATGTTCTTTGTTTTTTACCCAAATGAGCTGAAAACCTATCACCCCACAAGCCGACACATAGATGTGTATAGCAGTTTTATGCATAATTGCCAAAACTTGGATGCAAGTCCTTAAGTAGGCAAGTGGCTAAATAAACTGGTACAACCAGACAGTGGAATATTACACAGTGCTACAAAAAAAAGAGCTACTAAGCCATGAAAATACAGAAGAAAGTTAAATGCATATATAAATGAAGGAAGGCAATCTGAAAAGGCTACATACTATATGATTCTGATAATATGACATTCCAGAAAAGGCAAAAGTATGGAGACAGTAAAAATATCATTGGTTGCCAGGGGTTAGTGGGGAGAGAGGACTGTAAGGGCAGTGAAACTATTCTGTAAAATGCTATAGTGACGGATACATGTCATTACACATTTGTCTAAACCCATAGAATGCGTGACACTGAGAGTGAGCCCTAATGTAAAATATGGACTTTGAGTGACAATGACGGGTCAAAGTAGCTTCATCAACTCTAACATATACGAGTACACCATGATACTACTGAATGTGGATAACTGGGGAGGCTGTGCTTGTGTGGGGGCAGGGAGTATACAGGACTCCTGTACTTTCTGCTCAATTTTGCTGTGAACCTAAAACCTAAAAAAACAAAGTCTACTTTTAAAAAGACATTAGAAAGCACTAACCACAAAAGGAAATATTGATAAATCTAATCCCTCAAATTAAGGACTTCTATCTCTTTTCATCAAAATATAACATTAAGAAGGTAAAAGGGCAAGCCACAGAGTAAAAGAAAATATCTGTAACACAAATCACTAGCAGAAGACCTGTATCCAGAATTTATGAAGAACTCAGAAATCAACTGGGGGAGAAAAAACTTCATATATCTGAAGATATCTTTATTCTAAGACATCTTGAGAAACAGTTTACGGCCACTCTAGGTCATTCTAGGTAATGATCCCAGCCCCCCTTAAAGTGCCTGCCTAAGAAAATTCAAGGCTACCACAAGAGCTTACTTTTGGTTCCAACCAACACCTTTATGTAGGCCTACTGATTGTCATATAAATGTTAGGGAATCCGAGGAAGTCAGTGTACTAAACTAGCAGATGCCTAATCTGTTAGCTTATGTGTTTAATTGAAATGAGAAGGCCAAGATAGTATAATACATTCTATTGCTTTGTCCAGCTACAACTTGTCAGTTTTTTCTCCATGATTATCTTCCTGTCTCACTTTTGTTTACTCTTAGTTCCTTGTTTAGCTCTATATAAGTTGACATACTTAATAGCAAATTACTTGAAGAATTTGTGAGCTTTCTATAATATTAGCACTATAAAAATTTCTTTAAAGATGACAACAGACATTTAAATTGAAAAAATTGAGAATTCAAAGATGGAGGTGTAAGTAGAAATGCTTTGCTTCCTCACACAACCAAAAGAAAGATAACAACCAATTTAAAAAAGAAAACAACCAGAACTGCCAGAAAATCAAACTGCATGGAAGTCCGACAACCGAGGAGTTAAAGAAATATTCATCCAGATCAGTAGGAGGGGCAGAGACGGGCAGGCGGGGCAGAGAGGATGCATCCAAGGCAGTGGCGAACTACAGGGCAGGGTGCAGCAGTGACTGACAGTTGGGATTTCCCACATTCACTTGTGGATAAGCCAGGAGGAACAACTGAGGAGTGAGACAAACCTCAGAACCCAGGGTTCCAGTGCAGGGGAAAAAAGCCTCAAAACCTCTGGCTATAAAAACCTGTGGGTGTTGCAGCAATGGGAAAAAACTCCCTGTCTCACAGGACAGTCTGTTGGTGAGGTCCCTGGGATCCTAGAACATACACAACCCCACCCACCTGGGATTCAGCACCTGAAAGGACACAATCCGCTTGTGGGAAATGAGGGACATGATGGAAAGTGGGTGAGAGCTGAGCAAAGGGCATTGTTCCCTCTCTGACCCCTCCCCTACATACAGCGCCACAAGGCAGCGAGGTGGGTTGCCCCTCCCTGAGGAATACCTAAGACTCTGCGCCTTACAATGTAACAGGTACTCCGCTGAGACAAAGAAATGAGGCCCAAATGAATGAACAGATCAAAGCTCCAGAAAAAGAACTAAGCAACAAGGAGACACACAACCTTTCAGATGCAGAGTTCAAAACACTGGTAGTCAGGATGCTCACAGAAATGACTGAGTTTGGTCACAAAATGAAGGAAGAAATGAGGGCTATGCAAAGTGAAATAAAGGAAAATATCCAGGGAACCAATAGTGAAGGGAAGGAAACCAGGACTCAAATCAATGATTTGGAACAAAAGAAAGAAATAAACATCCAACCAGAACAGAATGAAGAAACAAGAATTCAAAACAATGAGGAGAGGCTGAGGAATCTCTGGGATAACTTTAAACGTTCCAACAAACAAATCAAAAAGGTGCCAGAAGGAGAAGAGCAAGAGCAAGAAATTGAAAACTTATTTGAACAAATAATGAAGGAAAGCTTCCACAATCTGGTGAAGGAACTAGACATGCAAGTCCAGGAAGCTCAGAGAATCCCAAAGAAGTTGGACCCAAAGAGAAACACACCAAGACACATAATAATTAAGTTACCCAAGATTAAAGGAGAGAATCTTAAAAGCAGCAAGAAGAAAGGAAAGAGTTACCTACAAAGGAGTGCCCATAAGACTATCAGCTGATTTCTCAAAAGAAACCTTGCAGGCAAGAAGGGGCTGGAAAGAAGTATTCAAAGTCATGAAAGGCAAGGACCTACATCCAAGATTACTCTATTCAGAAAAGCTATCATTTAGAATGGAAGGGCAGATAAAGCACTTCCCAGATAAGGTCAAGTTAAAGGAGTTCATCATCACTAAGCCCTTATTATATGAAATGTTTAAGGGATTGATCTAAGAAATAGAAGAAGATCAAAAACTATGAACACTAAAATGACAACAAACTCACAACTATCAACAACTGAACCTAAAAAACAAAAACAAACTAAGCAAACAACTAGAACAGGAACAGAATCACAAAAATGGAGATCACATGGAGGATTATCAGTGGGGAAGGGAAAGGGGAGAATGGCAGGAAAGGTACAGGGAATAAGAAGCATAATTGATAGGCACAAAATAGACAGGGGGAAGTTAAGAATAGTATGGGAAATGGAGAAGCCAAAGAACTTA